>OY735231.1:45709491-45754491 GCA_963457665.1 Thysanoteuthis rhombus | reverse complement strand
ACTTCACTCTTGAACCTGTGACTATTTTGATCACGCAAGAAATATTTTTCAACTGCTGGACTTCACTAGTTTGTTCAGCAATAGCTCATTATGATTGACCCTGATTCAGAATTTCAACAATTTTGTCTCTTCCTGATACTGTTTTTAACAACATGAACCAATGGATTGAATTTCGAACACTTTATATCACGTCAATTGTCCATGTATTCAAAATCCAAGTATTCAATATATGAAATTGCGTTAGAAATAAACAACACTTGGACACAGGATTACAACTTATTCAATAATCATACAATACTGTACAGATTATGAAAATAGTTTAGATACGTTTAAACATTATTGGAAAATAATGAATTTACTAGGATATTTTTTTCAATCTGTCCAGTTAGATTTTCAAGACAAGCTGATCTGTGAATTGTATTAATAAGTAGTTGCTGTTCGTATTCATTGAATATCTTTTATTAACTTCGTATTTATATTGAGTTGTTCTGTAGATGTTGGATATATTCGGAGATTCCAAAAGAGATATAACAACAGCAGCAGCAGCAGCAATAATAATAATAATAATAATAATGATAATAATAATAATAATAATAATAATAATAATAATAATAATAATAATAATAATAGCAGCCATTGAACTTTGACATTCAAAGTTGAGCGCTCCAATAGTAAAGAGATTGAAAAACTAGGGAAATATCAGGACTTAGCAAGGGGACTGAAGGAGGCGTGGTGCATGAAAGTCTTGGTAGTAACAGTAATAGTACGCACACTTGGAACCACACCAAAGACATTGAAAACGGAATAGGAGGGACTTAGGATATCAGAAAGGATCAAAACTATACAGACCACATCACAACTGGGGACTGCACGGATGCTTTGGAGAGTACTGAAACTATAAGACCTACGGCCTCAAGCAGATAGGAATGGTCAGATAGCGAATAGAAAAAGCCCGATGGAGACAGTACAAAGCACAGTGCAGATGTAATAGGTGAGGACGATATGAAAATCTGAGGACACTTACTGTTACTGAGCCTCTAGCGATAACCACCGGGTAACTGGTGTGAAAATGTAATCCACAGCGCCTGCTGTGGACTGTGAAAGGGTGAATAGGAGGACAGGACACCTGAAAAGACTTGATATCAGTCTCCAGCGGTGACCACCAGGCAATTAGTGAGAGAATGAAAAAAAAATAATGCAGTGACGACATCAGAATGGAATGCAGACTTTAGAATATGCAGAAGCTACTTTTGAAAGGGGAAAGTTAACCGTTCCATCGATTTAGATGAATGAATTAGACAAAAAAAAACCCTACAATCATCTAGGTATATGGTGATAGCAGAAGAAAACTATACAAAAATCACCTGCAAACACTGCAACGCTCTGTATGCTCAAAATTGGTACGATATCAACCTGAGTCAGTCACAGGAGCGAAAGATGGAACTATATCATGGGACTTTACTAAACATACCAATGGACCAATAAATACGAATAAGCCTGACATCATAGTGAACAATTGTCTCTCCGAATAGATTTGACTGGCTCAGCAGATGAAAACATTACTCCTTAAGAAATCAAAAATTTACTAACAATAAGACCTTGGAATGGAATTCGGTATAATATGGCAACATAAAGATTTTGGTCACTTTTCAAACTAGAAAGTACTTGGAAAGTGCATAATTCTATTATCACTAGTTTTACTAAAAACTGAATAGAAATCTGATGCAAGGGCGGTAACTGTAAGGAAACTAGATCCATCCTGAAATTTATTCATGCGAAGCCTCCTTCAACAAAATATCATTAATACTCATTGAGAACTTTTAGAGATATTCAGTGAACAAAGACAAGTGAATACATGAATTTATGAAAGAAAAACATTATATGTCGAAAGAAAACATCATTGTCGTGCACCAAAATTTACATCATTCTCCCAATGCCCAACCCTTCTAGAGAATAGTGTGTATACAGTCGTTTTATTACAGTATTTGTTGATATATGAGGATCTGACCAAACATCAATCACTCTTGCATGAATTCCATTCATGTTCCTTGAAATACTTGGGAGATAAGGCGAGCAAAAAGACTGACAAAGAGGCATAAAAACACAGGCAAATACATATACTTTTTGCAGCTTTGTTGGAGGAGATGAAAGAGCGAGATTCAGTAGTTATATATCAAAGTAATTCAAACTATTCTGAAAATTTGAAACTGTATTTCTAACATCAAAACACATACATTAAATACCTTTAACCATGAGGGATATATGTCATATAGAGAACAAATGATTAGAGGAAACCTAACTATTCAAAACAGCATTTTATCAATTTCAATACAATGCATAGTGTTAGGGTTATGTGCCAAGTGTTAGTGTTTGGTTTAGTGTTTAGGGTCATGTTTTAGTGTTGGGTTATGTTTACGTTATATAAGTCAAAAACAGAACATATGAAACCAGCAAACTTGTCATTAATGCAATGGTAGTTTCGTCTCTGTAAAAATGGTGTAGGCTGTCCATTTGAAAATGGCAAGTTTATGCTGTTTTAATATATAATGAACAAATAATTTTGACAGAAACGTTTTCATCGAGCAACTGAAATTTAAAAAATCCTTCCAAACAATTGTTTTCTATAAATAAGAATGTTTCTGGTTTTGTGCAAAATATGGAGTAGCTGTTTTATAATTTCTTTATTAGTAACCATCAACGTAGTTTCTTTCAGTTTTCCAAATGATCTTGGCTGACTTTTCATCTATCTATCTATCTGTGAAAGATTCGAGGTAACGGGTCGAACATTAGAATCATTTTATGTTCAGTATGTTTAGAATTTTGGGGAAAAACTCTAACTCCTAAAACGTTTAACAAGGTGGGTTTAATTTACTATGTATCTTAATGCTAAATTAGTCCCCTACTTTGTGTCTAGTAGCGTCCCTGCTTGTCTCTTGAATATCTGGACTATTTCATTAAAAATTATTCATTGATCATACGTTTTCCTAATCTTTTAATTGATCATCCCAACATGGCATGCTGCAAAAAACGTTGGTCAGGAAACTATTTTTTAGAGTGACTAATCAGACCTGATTTTGTATCTTTGCATTTGATAAAAAAGTAAAATAATTAGTTTTATAGTAAACATCAAAACAGGTTATGACGTGATTTTCTTTTCAGAACAAATGGATTGAAATAAACCGGGTGCTGCTTGTCAAAGTTCTGGTTATTTTGGACTAACAGGGTTGCACGAGGAAGAGATAATGGAATTGGCGAGATTTAAAGTATTTTCACAAAAAGGGAAATCAATCGGAGGATGAACAAATTAAATGTCATTACAAATAAATCCGAACAGCAAGTACGAGCGTGCCATCAGCACCGATGAATAAAGATTGGCATTATATGAACGCATCTCGAATGATTATATTATATTATAGATCTCTTGGATTGAAAAGCAATTGCACAAACGTATATATTCGGTCAGGGGTAGGAGTATAACTGGGGATATGGGTGCCAAGGGGAGGATTTAGTTTTTGCACCCTTCAGCAATCACTGCACTGGCTTCAAAAGGAATGACTGAGGGTTTGCAGGTTTTACTTTCAAACGCAAAATTCATTAAAGAATCGTGGCAAGAGATCTGAAGGCCCGTGTTGGGCGTTTTGGCTCCTTGAGGGTCCGTCTCCAACATTGAGTGGGGTTCATTAATGTTTCATGCTAGTAGAAATGCTAGGATTAACTACCATTCTTAGAGATTTCGAGGGTCTCCTCCATTTACAATTAATCGGTTTACGTGTTTGTAATGATGTATATTTAATATTTGGAATTGCATCAAAGCATAAAAATCAAGTGTAAACTTTTTCTTCTGAACTATGGTGTAATGAAAGTGTCTCAAATTTCCCTGCGGCCAATAACAAACAGGAAACACAAAATATTTTGTATCTATCTATCTATCTCTTTCTCTCTTTCTCTTTCTCTCGCTCTCTCTCTCTCCCTCTCTCACGATCGGCATAATAGGTAACGACTGGGACAAATGAATCGAAACCTTTCATTCACTTTGCAATAATGCACATGAAAAGGCGTATATTCATCTTTTCTCCCCTCCTCAGTAATGTGTGAAATAGCCGGACGGACTGGATTCTCTTGCGTAGGGAAAGCAACCAATCAAAGACAAGGTCTACTCTGATTCCAAACAAGAAAGTGAAGCCCCCAGTCTCCGGTTTCATGCTAATGATTCTAATGACTTGATATCCTAGGATCCCCAGACATACATCTCGATAAGGACGTTCCATCGTCTGTTTAGAAAGAACAGGGAAAATTTATCCATCTATCTACCTATCCATCTATCTATCTATCTATCTATCTATCTATATACATATATATATATATATATATATATATATATATATATATATATATATATATATATATATATATCCCCCTCGCTCCCTCGCTCCCTCTCTCTCTTTCCCTCTTTCCCTCTCTATATGTATATATACATATATACATATATATAAGCACAGACACGTGCACACAACCGTGCTCACATTTACATATACATTTATATATACACATGTTCACACACTCAAAAATATGATGATGTAACAGCTTTTATGCCAAAGCCTCAATAAATCAGATTCATGAATCTTGACGTAACTTTTAGAAAGTTCCATCTTCAGGGAGTAACAACTATTTCACCATTTATAACAATGTGTATCCATTCTCTATCACTGGGTAATGAGTCTTATTCCCTGATTATGTCTAAAATGTACGGAAAATTTCTTTTGAGCGTTGCTTTTACAACCAGGATAGTGATTATTTGAATCCTACCTATTTCCGATTGGACAACAGGCACATTTGCACATTTTAATTTCATCAAGTAAAAAATAACAAGGGAATATCACTGTCCCACCCACAAGAGCAAACTTTGGAGGGAATAATTGATATTTCCCTAGATTTTACACGTAGGCAATTTGAAACCAATACCCACTACACGGGAACAGAAATTTGAAACTGGAAGTTTGAAGACTGACTTTGTTATCAAAGACCCAGTAGAAAACTATAGTTGCTTTTAATTTTTGTGCATGTGCATGCGTAGACAAATTCTGCTGCCAGTGCACTAAGGATATTAATGTACTCACATACGATATTACATCAATATACCCATTGGATCATATGAAGATGAAAAAAAAAACAAAGTGGAAAAAGGATTTCACAGTATAGAATAGATTCTGAACTAAATACATCACTTCGTAGAATTCAATCATAATTGTATCAGACTCAATCGTGCCAATACAGTTTTTATTTGCCATGAGAGATGGTCTGTGCCAAAATTATCTTGGAACAATTTCAAGTTCACATTTGCACAAACATTCAGTGTGCACATACTTTTCTCAAGGGAAAAAAGGACAAATAAGATTTTTTCCAACACAGACAACTGAAACTTGAAAAGAACATTGTTGACAACCATGAAAATGGGGGTGGGGTGTAAACAGATGAAGATTATAAAAATAAAAAGCACCAAGAGAGCGCATACCTCTGCCAATAACTTTGTCAGTGGCACTAATTTTGAATAGATCCACCTAAAAACTTCTTCCATTGTCTATTGCCCAAACTTTCACAAAATTTAAATTCATTGAGAACTTTTGGGGGTATTGTGTGGACAGCCATGGACTCTTGGTGATATTTTGTTGTGTGGACATATAATTACGACATAGGGGAGTTAAATGTGTATGGATCTGCCCGAATGTTTTATTCCATTTTTCCCCCATTACTTCCAAAATTCTTTAAGAACTTTCGGAGATGTACTGTTGGTCTGTCTTTACGTTTCATTATAAAGATGGAAAGACGCGAAAGAAAACATAAACCTCTTTAACCTCGTTGGTGGAGGTGATAAAGCAGAGGGAGTTTTTTCAGGGAAAGCACATTATGTTAAATTTTAATTCTAAAGAAGAGAAAATTGATTCGTTTCATTTAACGTCTTCCCATAACAGGTGGTTGGGTTTGCACTGGGTAATAGGAGACACAAGGTTTGTTTTATTTTTTTATTCTCTCATGGATATTCTTTCTTTATTCATTTCCTCTGTATGGAAATACATTATCTTTAAAACGTCACAAAGTGAAAATGAAGATGTTTAAATCGACCACTTGGAAAAAAAAAACAGGTCTGGTTAGTCATTCAATAGGAAATATCAGTTGACCAACCTCTTTTGGGGTTTATGGTGTTGATGCTATAAAAAAGTATTTTCAAATGATATGATCAGTAGATAACATACTTCTCTCGCTTTTTTCTAGATAATCAAAAAGTCGGAATTAGAAAAAAAAAAGTGTCAGAACGCTACTGGACACAAAATGGGGAACCAAATTAATATGAAATTACATAGTGAATTTGAACTATACCAGAATCTTATTGGGGATCTTTTCAAACATGAGAAAATATGCAGCCTTCTGGCTTCATTGATGCAGCCTGTGACATAGGTGTACATAACCCGCCAGCCAGCCAGACAGACACACCAACAAAGAGACAGAAACTCATGTTTTAGTGACAGTTTTAGTTGATTAATGAACCTATTCATGTGTGAAAGCTACAGTGTTTCCTATGTTTTGCCGGAAATCATATCAATACTGGATAGCAATTCCCCTCTATTTCCATTCTTATTTTTCGGTATTCACTCATCGCAACTAGAAGTTGTCACTTGATTCCCAATGTAGTTTTGAAGAAAGGTGTAAATTCCACTGGCAGTCAGATGACGATTTTCGCGGAAACAATATGTAGTTTCCCAACATGATCGATGTCCGTCAACTTGGAAACAGAAAGCGCCAATGGCACTACACTCACATTCATCCTAGCACATGTAGCTCAAATAATAACCAACGTGGTATGATGCAGTCTTTTTATACAAAAGGTAATAATCGATGCTACACATCAATGTAGCAGCAAGCATGCTAAAACCTTTCAGTGGTGCGCTATTTCAAAAGGTTGGTTTCTTTTGGACAGCCTTTGCATGTGCACGTGTGTGTATATAAGATATGCTACAGCATGCTGTCTCCTGCATCAAACGTACAGGAGGTCATCTGCTTTATTTCTATACATTCATATTTACCCTTTTGAATGGTGATAATTCAATATATATATACGTTGACATTATTATGGATAGTAGTGTTATATACAAGGATAGTGATCGTTATCGGAGATACAGCAAATGTAAATATTAGTAGTGTAGACAGGATCACCATGAAATGTTGATTTCTTGGTCTACACTGGTCACGCACACACTTAATCATACACGTGTGAATGCTGATAACGTAATTTCCTATCCATCACGTGAATTGATCCAGAAATGAATAAATGACGTCAGTTAACTGGGGACTATTAATTAGAAAAAATAATTGTCATTAATTAACTGTAGATTGATGAAGTAAGTTACAGAGAAGGTTGGCACAACTAAAAACGACATCCTATGATTCAACAGAGTAAGGAGGGAGGGGGATAGGGACATGAGGGCATAAGGAGTGGGTTGAATGATTTAGTACATGGAGTACTAGGAGTATAACTACTATACTGGTAGTTCCTTGTTTTTTTTTTACTGTGACAGACGTTGCTAAGCTCGTATAAACGCCGAATTTGTCTGAAAAATTAATATCGCTGGCCATTCCTTTGATAGTGAGTTTTATTCTCCAGATGCTCATCATTTGTGTCCTTGGGCCAGACTATGTTATATAAATAACTATATCCCTAACTTAGTGAAAATAGGTCTCCTACTTTTGAGGATTGTGCTGTCTTTCTTCCTTTATCAGTGATGACAAATAGATTAATCAGGTTAACTAAATGATAGGTTCTTCAATTGAGAAGCATCCAACGTGTACCATATAGGGCAATGCTGATCATGGAATATGGAGACCACAGGAAAGACCAGAATATTGTTTGAGATACTATGAAATTAATTAGAAAAACCAAGCAGCAATGAGCAAGCCAAAAGTTATAATGTCTGACAATTACTGGACATCACGACTCACAACGGGATAATCAGAGATCATATGTAAAATTGTGGCCGGTTAGAAATGAGTTGGCGTGACAATTTAGATAGAATCGAAAGATATTCGCTCAGCGACGCCTACGATAGAGAGGTCTGACGAATCTTAGGGAAGATCTGTGTCCGATGACCAACAATTAAAGGTCACTACTGCTGCTGCTGCTGCTGATGATGATGATCATGATGATGTTTGTGGTGACTGGTCAGGCCGATACGTGAATAATACCAATACTGGCGGGCTGGGCAGAATAAATCCTCTCTATGTGTTGATTAATGTTTTACTGTCTCGAACGTGTCGCTTCTTTTCCTCAAGCCAGAGTGTCTCGAAGTGCTCCATGTTGCAGTGACAGATATTCATTGTCATGGCCTCCCAGTCCCCAGTGAAGATGTAGTAGGCTCTGAATATCACCTATAAGAGATCCATGTATATTCTGTATTGATCCACTGGAATTTGCGGAACAATGCCTCGCTTATGCAGTTATCTTCAATGCAGTCCAAGTAACCTGAACAACACACTTTATCTCTCTTGAAGAAAGCATCTTTGACTACCAGTACAAAGGCATGCACGAATGGCACAAAAAGATTCAAACATTATGATTTATCTCTTTAAATCAACTGAAATATATATATAAAGGTTTGTACACACACACACACACACACATATATATATATATATATACATATATATATATATATATATATATATATATATATATATATATATATATATATATATATATATATATATATATATATAACTGATAGCTCATTGCTAGAAACGTATCTTGGGTAACCAACGTACATAAGAGGAGAACACTGAAGAAAATTACATAAATTGCATTGACAGATATTTGAAAATAAATGACTTGAGTGACAGAGGAAAAAATTTGAAAAAGGTTTTATTTTAAAGTTTAGAATTTAAAACAGAAAAGCTGCCTAGACAATGTATATATATATATATATATATATATATATATATATATATATATATATATATATATATATATATATATATATATATATATATGTTTCTATATATTCATATTCACTCTGGAATTTTCAGTTTTTTAGAGTGACACTTGGTGATGGGAAAATGAATCTCAATTACTCACCAGAGCGCCAACATCGCCAACAACCATACGACGATGATTGAACGTTAACCCACAAACCATAATAATTTTGGTACATAATTACTATCACAACCAAAAGCTTTGTATCATTCATTATAAAACAGCAGTTTTGAATTATCCTCTAAAACTTCTAATTCAAGACAATAATATTTGCAATTTCGAAAATTTCTTTATTCTCCAACACCTCCTTCAATTCTTTAAATAATGACCTTGCAGGAGTGGAACATAAGTTTACAGAATGGTCCACCGATGTTCAATGCTCTCTGAGTGAAGGTTGTGGCCATGTCATCCCGAAAGCAGCTATAATGTTGGAGCAGAAAGCCATTCTTTCACTGGAACACTCTGTTTTTGCTGTAGTCCCACATATTTGCATTAAATGAAAGTTATCTTTAAGCATCTGTTTATAAGTCTCCCGATTTCTGGTGGATCTTCATGACAATAACCATAAACATTCTTTTCTATTTGCAGTTATTGCCCTCCACTTAGCCATCAACAAAGTTCGGTACATCAAAACTGATGGTATGTAACGAGGTTCATATGACATGTACACAGGATACTTTCCTTCAGAATTACAATTGTTAAATTGTCATATGCTGATTCGTCGCTGATTATCATTTGCCTTAATTCTCAGAAAAATATTATCATTTGTAGAATTGACTCCGGAGGCGGAGAAGAATGTTTGGATTTCTGAGATTTCAAATGATTACTGCACGAAGTTCATGAACCACGATGCATTCAAAGGGTCATTCCCAAAAGGGTTTCATAACAAAATATCGCCACTTTTAAAACTCACAAGTGTATTATGTATACTTTGAAATTTTGGAGGATACTTGTAAAAATGCGATTTCTTATAGATGAAGCAAAACTTTTGAAGACAACTGTAAGTGACTATAGAAACGAAAAATTATTCATTGCTATGCAAACCGACTCCAGTAATCGGATGAAGCCGCTGCTGTCTACAACAAGCTCATATTACGGCTGGTTATTTCTTTTATCTTCTTAATCACCTAAAAGAAACGTGGAACAAATTTTGTAAACAACAAGAATCTAGTCTATGTTTTTCTGAAACGCAATAAATGTTCACATTAACATATGTATTGTTGAATGCAAATACTTTGACCAAACTACAGACAATAATAATTTGATTCAAGGCTGGTTTTACACGTTATTCATACTATGACCTTGCATATTACAAGTGTACTAATCTCAACCATCAATATAAAACACGTTTGTAAAACAAAGAGTATCTATTCCCCAATTACAGGTGATGTAAAAGTCAATGAAGATAATTCATGGAAATAATGAAGAAAGACCGTAATTTCAATTTGTAATATTCTTAGCCATCTAAGATGGCAGTTGGTCCTATCATTTAAAAAACAATATGCGCACTTGTTTGTTTGTGTATTAATGAGTTTTAACGTTTCTGATTGTTTTGTTTGTTTCAGTGTTCATATCATACAATCCAACTTTACCGGTTGTAAAGGCGTATATTGCAAAAAAAAAAAAAAAAAAAGCAGAACGGTTAAAACCGAACCTTGCTTTTTTTTTTTTTTTTTTTATTCAGTTGTTTAAAAAGATTTCTGTCACTGGTGAGTCTGAAATTTATTGGACCCAATATTTGATCCAGAAGATTCCAGTTTTCTGTTACACCGGATAACGTCAGATGTACAATACTTAATGTTAATTAATCATTTCTACGTATATTGTTTCTTTTTTAGGGATACTATGAAGGGAATATCTCCCAATTGTCAAGTTCCACACACTCGCTCACTCGATGTTGAAAACAGTGCACAAATATAAACAATTCAATTAACTCAAAACAATGATATGATTTATGTAAAAACTTCTGCTTTCCTTCCATGATTTTCTTCACAAATTCACTCAATCAATGTTTAAAATGGTGCACAACTTTTGAGTGTCATTTTTGACATCAAGTGAACGAGTGTGTGGATCTCCACGATTTACAATCAGAATCACCTTCCCTCCCTCGTGCCCCCATCTTTTTCTGACGAAAAAATAAAAGCACAGTTGTAGTTTATTTATAACACTTAACATCTCTTGATGTGAGAGAAAGGATTGAGCTTTTGAAATGAATCACTTTTGAACCCCATGTATCACAGAAACAGTCTCTTGGCATTGAGTCTTAATCACTTGTCCACCAATTTATAATTGCTGCATTCATTCAAAATTTAAAGTTGAGTGTACTTATGTCTTTTACACCTTTTTTTTGATTTGTGTCTTTTACTTTCGACGACATAAGAGAGCTGTGGTATCATTTCACCACAAACCAGATTCATTAGTCGACGTGCAAGGCAGTAGAGTCTCGAGTTTTGAGTTGTTTGGGTGAAGAACCCTTGAGAAATCTAATAAAAATAGATAAATCACATCAAAGGATATATATGGTCAGAATAAATTCTATATTTAACATTGCTGGCGTTTTCCCCAGGAAACATCTGTAATAGAGTAAAACCATTCAGAAACATTCTGATTCTGGAAAATGTAGATGTTATTAATAAGCCTGCCAGAATGAGACCCCCAAAAGATGAAAAAAAAAGCTTTTTCTACCGAAAATCAAAATGATTATCTTTAAGGGGGGAGTCTAATGGAGTACACATACCAAGTCTGCGGGAAAATTGTACGGATATAAGCGCTGAAACAAACAAGCAAACAAACAAATTTAAAGAATAGGATAGGACTTTTGTTGTCACTAATAACAGATCTTTCTTCATAGTTTCCATAAATTATCTTTATCGACTTTTGTTTTTCATATTATCATTAGTCCTAATTACTTCTGGCATTTTCTTTAAATTCAATCATTATGTTATATTTTCATGAGGAAAATAATTAGGCAAGAGGGAATGGAGTGGAAGAATCATGACTTTTATTTCTTGAATTACAACCTTTTTTAGAAACTCATTGAATCTCCACATCTCATGAAGTCCGTACCCTCCTGAACGTAGGTGTAGACCTTGGGAACGGGCATAGCATTAGAATTCTTCAAGAGCCACATTTTTATCAACCAGCAAACATATTAGAATGGAAAATGCTTTCTTCCGAAAAGCAAGACAAAGTGAATTTTTGTCAACGTGAATACAACGCAATCAATGTCTTGACAGAAAAAGTTGAATCGGAACAATGAAAACGGAGAGAAAGATATTCATGTTTATTAATATTTGTACGGATAGATTGGACAGGAGAGATATGTAAAATTATATGAAACAGTGGAACGATAGCTAAAAATTCAAGAAGACAAACATTGATTCCAGAGTGTTCTGCCCACAAACAAAAACCTTGTGTTTATAAAGATATAGATTTATTGTTGCATAGATTTAAAGTTGCATAGATTGATAGATGGAAAATAAATGTGCTGGATCGAAGAAGTAAGAAACAGACGTGTCTGGTCAGTTACTCAATGGATACAATAAGGTGAATAACGTCTTTCAGCAATATCCCTTGTTCGGGATGATCAACCAAAAAACACAGAAAAGGGGGTGAACAATGGATATGCTACTTCTCAAAAATAAATTTTTAAATGAACAATTATGAATGCTGCTGGACTCAAATTGAGAGACAAATTTAGCATGAACCCACATTGTGAATTATAACCCCTTCGAAACTCATTTGGGTGCGTTGAAAGATTTTCTAGACATATCAAGGAGTAAAACTTTGAATGTTTAACCTTCTCATTGCATCGTTGCACCATGTAAGCTTGGTCCATGCATAGCCAGCCAGATTCACTTCATAACCGTAGAAACTTTCAATTTCTGCAATAGATATATGAGCACATGTGTGTGTGTGTGTGCGTGTGTGTGTGGGTGAAGACAGAGAGATTGACAAAAGAGAAAAATTATGAATATAAAAAATATCAAAGCTGAATGCGCACTCAAAGACAAAAACAGATAGATGAACATGAACAAAATGAAATGGATCGATAGATAGGTTTGAATTGACTGATATAAGATTGATAGAAAGTTAGATATGAGCTAAGTGAAATGGATATATGGATGAGAATGAGAAAAAGAGAGAGAGGACCATAAATGAATTGATATGAAAAGACACACACACACACACACACATATATATATATATATATATATATATATATATATATATATATATATATATATATATATATATAAAGAGAGAGAGAGAGATGGGAGAGGGATTTTATTTCAGTCCACCGATAATTCCAACTTGACCACGTTTTAAAGAAATGAAAAAAGAATATTTGCTTGTGACCCTGTTTTTTGCAAAGTCATTGTGCATGCGCGTGGTGCCTTTCTGGGAAATTCCATTTCTTTTGTAAATGGCCCTAAACCCTTGAGGTTCAGAAAAGCTAGAAATTGCCTCCCATGACTCAGACCCTAAATCTATATCGAGAACAAAGGCGGGCGCCATAGTGAATTCAGAATTGCCATGTGCTGAAAATTGGAAGCTCCTTCTCCGACACAGTTGATTTATCCCGAATAGGAGAGAAAGACACGAAAAATTGAGTCCTGATTGATTAATTACAATAAAGTATCATCTCTTTCTGCATAATATCTTCTATCAAAAGATTTTTTCTATCCATATCATCATTACTTAGTTCATGTACATCAAAATATTTTATGTATCTATTTATATATCAAGCACACATTATATATATATATATATATATATATATATATATATATATATATATATATATATATATATATATATATATAGATAGATAGATAGATAGATAGATATGTGTGTGTGTGTGTGTGTGTGTGTGTGTGTGTGTGTGTGTGTGTGTGTGTGTGTGTGTGTGTGCTTCATTTTTGGCCCTAATATACTCCCATTCATGAAGAAGAGTGCTTTCCACCGTACACTCTTGATATAATCCTTTTTCCTTTTTTTTTTTTTTTTTTGCTTCTACACAATAAAGCAAATATGCTTCCATACGAGTACATACAAAAATCTTCATATTTCTGACTTTTATAAAATTTGGAACCCCTTTCACGGATAAAAGTTTTGATGAGCATAAAATATGAATATGAAACAATTGTAATGTCGATGAAATTATTTGCAATTGACTCGAAATTAAAAGGGATTTGATTGTCCTATAACCACCATAGTATTTACTGGGAGTAATAAAAAAAAGGATTGTAATGATTCATGAATGATGAATACGATTGATAGATAAGTAATAACTTGAAATCTGGAAAAATTAATACAGCTGGCGGATGAACCATTTTTTATCATCATTTCATTATAATTGTTAATGTATTTGCGAGTTTGGAAGGTTATTTTAGAATAATGAACTCAAAGAATAATTCAATTTCAGTTTTAGGAATCCGAGAACAACTTTCACATGAAAGGAATGTTCAAATTAAACCCTACATGGAAAATAACTATTGAAGTGATAAACGTAGCATTATTTTTTTCTCAAAACTAGCTCCACAAACTGTTGTTTGAGAACTTCTACGCCATAAAATTACATACTTCACTATAGATATAAATATAAAATATTTTAGTCAATTAGAAAACTATTATCATAATTTGAAAGATATTAAACGAAGCCTATGTTAAGGGTATTTGAATTAATCATTTTATCTATAACAATCATCGCTTTATATAAAGTCAATAAAATTTAAAACTGGGAAATAAATTTACCAAATTTGACAATATATTAGAGACTTACATTTTTACGAAATAGAATGTAGGAGGAGCGAGATCATCGGTTTGAAAAACGTCCTGAATGTAAATACGGATATTTAGTATCATATATCGATTATTTTAGAATAACTCTCGGTAGAGGAGAAAGTGTGATAATTGAAGTGGAAGAGTAGAATCACAATCTAATCTTTTCTGGGCTAAATCGGAAAGTAATTAGGAATAATAAGTGGATTGAAGGAAAGAATTTGTTCTAATTGGATTGTAATAATTTACCACAATTGTGAGTTGTTTTTTTTTTTCAAGATGAAGCGAAATAATCAATTTTAGAAGTTTAAAATTATTGCATACTTTAAGACCACAACCTCTCAATTTCGAAACTTGGAGAATTCAGCCCATCTTACCACAATCACAATTTTTGATTCTAGGAATGATTAAGAAAGTTCCCATGTAAATTAATTGCAATTGATTTTCCGCTCTACACCGTCTCAGCAAACGATTTTTTTTTTATAAGAATGCTCGACTTTCAGGTATTGAGGGGAGCCCGTATCATTGATTTTGTGTGTTTATTTTCTATAGTATTATTTTATTAATAAATAAAGATGTAAAAGTTAACCAAGACCATCATGTATTTCTTTGGTTTCGTTTGCTCTGATACCCAACATGCTACGGAATGTGATTTGGATAAATAAAAGATAGAAAGGGAGTAAATAGAGAATAAATCATAAGACAACAAAGCATCTGTATCGAATATAGGATCATATCAAGGAATATATATAAAAGAAGGCAAATTAACACATGCCTCTATCGTCGCCATTACAATTCAGAGTTGGGGAATTAGAAATTAACGCGAACGTATGCTAGTCACGTGATTTATAACTGGCTTCTCTCATGAATAAATTCTTGCTTCGTCTTACCGATTCCTTGGTTCTTGGAAAATGTCTGCCATTGCCATTCGATTAGAAATTCAGATAAATTCCTCATGTTTTGTTTTTTTTAAATTCTTTATTTGTTTTGGGTTTTATTTTCGATGTGTCGTATATCAAGCCTTGAGGAAACGTGAAACAATAACATGTCGGCCACACAGCATATAATGAAATGGAAAAAAAATTGCTTGATTGCTCTGATGGGATGAAAGTAACGTACCTAGAGACGAGTAAAGATCTAGGGGCCAGGGAAAAAGGCTTGAATCCCCTCTAACATTCAGTGAGATTAGATGAAAAAGGAAAATTTGCTATAAATAGATGATCACTATCAGTAATCATCGGTAAAGAATAACGCCAAAAGCTGAATAATTTATCTAATTCATGTATGTACAAGTAAATAAGTGTAATAATCATTGTAGAAACCATTACAAAACTCGAATAATGTAAGACAACTGCTTGACATCATATATTACAACATGAATCCTCAAAGATCATATGCAAAACTATGTCGAAGCAGCTACCTTATTGGTCACGGGTTCGATTCCTGCTACATTTTCTTTAATTGTTAATTTATATGTACATTGTCTAAGCCAAATGACTCATCTTCCGTGTAACAACAAGGGGTCATATCAAATAATCAATTAATAATCAAATATCAAATAATATAACTCATTCATAAATATCATATCAGATTATATATCAATGTGTTAATATATATATATATATATATATATATATATATATATATTTATATATATATATATATATATCTCGAGACATGTTTGGCAAAATTGTCGGATAATGTTTTAAGAATTGAAATACCACGTTTACCTTTTTGCACATTAAAATAAAAGCGTAGCATATGTGAAATAATAAACCTACGATACCACAAGATGAATCGTTGAATGGAATAGATCTCTGTATTTGAGTTCGGTCACTTGAACCTTCTAGGTCTCCTAATAAATCTCAGACAATTGAGCCTTTTAAGACTAACTTATTCAGGTAAATAATGTCTGAAGTTTCGAAAAAGTATTTGAAAAAAAGTTTTAAAAAATGCAAATTTTATTCAATGGCAGAAGAAAATAATTTTTCATGAAAGCTAAAATTTGTATGTTTGAAAGAATCAAAGTCATAACTGGATACTTTTGTTCCGTATGGCATCTATACCCAAGAAGAAGGAAAGCTCAGAATCGTCAGATCATTTCGCCTACACATCTTTCCCGTTTGTGAGAGTAATACAAATTAATTTCTCCACTAGTCTCATTCTATGATGATGTCATTTTTGCACTTGTAAAAAAAATGGGAAAAACAGATTCATTCGTGGCACATACCCCCTGTTGGACATATTTACCCAAGGAGTAATGGAAACCTCAGGGTATATATATATATATTTCCCTGGATCATCAAAATTAGGTATGGTAATCTAGATTACTGTTGGGATCTATATCAAGCAATAAAAAACATCATGTAACTGAAACAGTCGAATACTCAACGCCATTTTGTTGCATGACGTGTTGGAGATGATCAATTAAAAAAAGGGAAAAGCTCGCTAATCAATGAATAAGATATTTCGCCGTCTGCTAAAAAGTCCGAAAATAATGCCAGGCACATGCTAAGGGACCATTTTGATATAAACTTACATTGTAAATTGAACTCTCCATGAAAAACATATTTTTCTTTCGGGTCGAAGGTAAAGAAGTTGGGTTTTTTTTTTAAGTGAATGTTTGAATTACCAGGACTCTAACTCCATTGGTACAGCCTGCATGTGCAAGAAATAGATAGATAGATAGATAGATAGATAGATAGATAGATAGATAGATATGTCATTAAACAGCCGTAGAGTTTAAATTTGAAGCACTGTAAGAAATACCATTGAAGGATATGTATGTTTAGGATAAATTCTATCTATGACATCAGTAACGTTTTACCATTGGTAATATCAAACCCAGAGTAAAAGTTTTTCTACTCCCAACCCAAGTTATAGAAGGAGGCTTGTGAATTACTGATGCCAATTCTCTACTCTATAAACATAACAATATGAGCAGGAACGCTGAAACGCATAAACATTAACGTTTAAAAAGGAATAAGACTCTCCAACACCTTTCTGGCTACAATTGTTCTTTATATAGATGGATAAATAGATATAAACAGATTGAGACTGATATGAACAGGCTATGATATATAGATAAATCGAGAGATAACCAAAATAACAAAAAAAAAGAACGATAGAAATCTCTGTTAACCATTTCAATTGATTGTTTCTAACATTGGGAATCTAAAAGGTAAGTCTTGTTCAGGCTAGAAGACATCAGTCAAGAGCAGCTGTCGAGAAAGTTATGATAAAGCATGAATTATATCAACCTATGGAAACAACATGAGTTGTCCATGATTTGACCTCTGTCCAAGGAAATTAATAGCTTTTTGACACGCATTTCAAGTACGCATGCGCGTTGGATAGAACAATTAGTCATAGATATAACAAGCAATAATATTCTCCGTTATCTACTGATGACAGAGCAATGGTTTAAATCAGTAGTTTGTATTGTGATTGCAGATATACGGCCAGAAATTTCAAGGTCTGCGTCGTAGGGATGCGCATTTTACTAAATGTAGATCTTGCTGGAAGTGGAACAATCTGTTTATCACAATAATTTCACACTTATCTATCTATCTATCTATCTATCTATCTATCTATCTATCTATCAATCTATCTGCTCTTATCTATTCATCTACCTCACTTGGTTGGGATCTATCTGTTTGTATGTTCTGTTCATATCTATCTACCTCAGTCTGTTCATATCTATACATCCCGCTGCTTTCATATATATTTCTTTTCGTATGCATTCCCCTCTATAGTCCTCTGCTCTACCAACTGAGCAATCATGAGACAGTTGGAAGGTCAACGAAATGATACAAATTTTAGTGGGGAAGAGAGAAAGAGTAGTCGGCAACAATCACCGGGACCAAAAGCGTAATAGCGCCAATGAGCGTTTGACCATGTGCGTTCACAGCTTTAATAGAGGTTGTCGTGGGAAGTGACGCTTTGGATATCTACTAGAAGGGTTCTGTATTTGATTTGTAAGTGAAAGGTAAGAGGCACTGCACATACATACCCATCTATCTATTGATCTACCTGATAACCATGCATATATGATACATGAATCTGCTTTGTCACATACTGATGACATACCACTGGTTTGTGCGACCTGTTTCTGCTATGATTGCTCATTTGTATGAAATCTCAAGGTCTAATTTGAAGTGTACATGTTTGGTTTGATGTTTAAAACAGTATTTTTGCTGACAACCTCAGAAGACGGTATCTTTGAGGCGAGAGAAGCGTTATTTGGAGATCAGTATCTTAAAAATAGAACAAAACTAAAACCTTTCTTCGATATTGTGTTAATTCAAGATCAATACATAATTATTTCATATCACACACACACGCACTCACACTCACACGCACACACACACACACACATACACACACACACACACATATATATATATATATATATATATATATATATATATATATATATATATATATATATATAGTTTCATTTCCAAATAACATAATTATCCTGGTAGAGCAGATAAAGACCAAGAAAAGGCAACAGAATGAGAATTTGGAGCTAAAAACAGTTATTTCGACCTTTGCATTACCGGCAGCTGTTTAGCTCAATAGTAGGATCAAGGCTACCTTGAAGCAGTCATTCTATCGGTGACAGGTTCAATTCCTCAGCAGCTTCATTTTCCTCGATTATTTATCTTATTTATATTGTCTAGGTCAAATGATACATTTACCATGTAATAACAGGGGTCCATTTCAATATTTCAATATAATGTAATGCAATTTACAATCATTGCATCTGATCATATACATCCATTTCTTAAATACACACAGACACACGCGCGTGCGCGCAAACACATACATAGCTATAATGTTATTTGAAATGAAATCGACCGTCATTAGAAAATTCAGCCTATCCTAGGAATTCTTAAAGCCATAGCATGGAGTATTGGCCCTGTTAAGATTCAAAAGTCATTTTGAGGATTCCAAAGTAATGATTATACAACTTATTACATATATATATATATATATATATATATATATATATATATATATATATATATGAAAATAATAGCATATTGATTTTAGTACTAAGATTACTTTCTCCAAATAACAGCATTCTCCCTGAAGGGATGCAGCTGTTGGAGCCAAATTTAGTCATTCTTAACTTTTCAAAATGGTCACTGTTCTCTGGCAACGTAAAACCAAAGATTTCCGCTTGAAGGATTCACACTGTTTCGTTAAATGTAGACCTGATTAGAATGCAGACTAAATCAAATGTCTGACTCGGCATTAATTTACTGGTTTGACATCGTGGCACGAGGCAGAATTTCTCGGCTTACAACGTGAATATTTAATAGTCCAAGAGATTCGCATTTTAGTACCAGATGGTGTTTTTAATATATTCACCTCAATAACGCTTGAAATCCATTGCTATGAAGTATAGACATCGGGGCATGTCCAGCACCGTTAATTTCCACCTACATGCAGATAATGTTTCACGTTTGACATTTTCCAAATGTTATTGTGCAGTCATTGTGTTTATTTGCTTCTCCATTTTAGATGCGCTAGCATCTCTTGTATCATCACTAACTTGCTCAGTTTTGCCAATTTAGAAGTTGCCGAGTTACTTTCCTTGCTCAGCGTTACCAAGATAGATTTTTCCATTTAAATCTAGATGGTACTGCTATTTAGTTAATTTTCATTCATTCATAGCAAAAGGAAAAACGATACATGAAAAACATTCAGCAATACACGTATTAAAATATACGATTAAAGTAATATTCAATTTTATTTGTTATTAATACAATTAATAATGTTCCTGTGATTTTAGATTGAGAATATAAATATTTCTTGGTTTTTTAAGATGTTTTTGATTCAGTTTTAAGAATAAACTTGAAAATAGATTTGGTAACATTATTGTTGTCAGGTTATCTCAGAACACAAATGATGCATCTGTAGTCTGATTTTCCAGGCTTGTTTAACAGTAAGCAGCATAGATTAGAAATACATGATTGAAAATCTAAAACGCTTTATAAATACGGGAGAATAAGAAGAAGAAGAAGAAGAAGAAGAAGAAGAAGAAGAAGAAGAAGAAGAAGAAGAAGAAGAAGAAGAAGAAGAAAAAGAAAATGCCGTTATCTAACAAAAAATTAATTGAAACACCTGCACTATAATTGATCATGCCTTAAAGGTGTCGTCCCACCCAACTACGCTCCATAGTATTGAAAAAATTAAATATAAACCTTCTTAGTTTCCCATAATTACTTGCACATATGCAAGCAATGAAGAGATGTCAAACCTATTTTAAAATTGTGGTCACGTTTACAACTACCTTGGAAATCATACAATCCAACAACTTTACTCTGTTGCTGAAAAGCAGAAAATGAGTTTAACGTGCGGCCACCACAGCACTCTGTTGCCTTAAAAGACATCGTGGGAGGAATGCCTATGTGCATCAGAGATAACACGTAGCATGCCAAAAAATAGTGCTGGATCAAATTAGTGCAGATTTTTTTTTTTTTAAGTAAATACAAGTTAATCTTTGACTTGACAATCAATAACATTTTTTTCTCCAGCCAGGTAAGAGAGTAAAAATATCCAACATTTTAGTTTCTTGTTTTGATTTTTGTGCAATGTTTATGATTTCAGTTCCAAATACATGACTAATTATGCAGTGTATATGTATCTTGTAGATATTGCACTCTCATTATTTACTGTATTAAGATTACTTCAGTCAAAGATTATATTGGCCACAATTGACAATCTAAAACGCCCGAACGGTCGTAAAAGTTGAAGATGATATATTGCTGGAAATAGAGCAAGTGAGGAATAACTGAATCAGAATTGCTCGCTTGCAATCATTTGAAATTTCAGGGCCGTAGTATATGCTATTTTTGTTACATAGTTTATAGAATACTGCGACTATTTCTAACGTTTTAGTATCAATACTACTTTGTGTTCATTTTGACTTTTATGCAGTGGCTAATATGGATCAGATAAATACAGACTACCATTTGTGTTGTAATAATAAGTCCGATCGAAAACTAATGAGAGGTTAAAATCTCTATGCACAAACATCCAGTAATTCATAATAATAATAGCCAATACAATACTATAGTAATAGAACAAGTGTAGAATCACTTAATCGGGATCGATCAATTGCAACATAATTAATCAGGATAAAGATAGACTGAATCGTTTGGAAAGGGTTTTAAAGAATGGGTTGTTTGTGATATTCACTGATATTGAAAGCTGCTGATTATCGTAATAAACAAGATTCTGTCTGAAAGTGATCATGATAAGAAGTTTTTCATATATTTTGACATGTATGGTTAAAAAATAACCAAAAGGGATTTTCTATTAGATTTTTTCATGTTTACGAACAAGAAAACGTAATTTTGATTCGAAGGGAATAGGTATAGTCCACAATTGTGAAAAGGTTGAGCACTTTTGACTGTGTAACTTATTCGTGAACAGGAGGAGGGTATGGAGAATGGAAAATATTCCAAGTCCGTCCTTTTAAACAAAACATGTATTTAAAAAGAAATGGAGCCACAGCACATCTTCCGTTTCGTATACAAATTGCTTTTTCCGAATAAAAGAAAAATGAAATTTAAAAAAACTTGAAATTATCAATAGTAGAATATATTGCAGATTTTATTCAATCAGCGATTCTAATTACAACCAAGAATCAAAATAAACAGGAAGATTCAATAGAAAAGGGAACTACTTGTCCACGAAAATGCACTCTCCAATATCAATGTAAGGGTGAAAATTTTTAAGTACAATAACATTTTTCGACGAATAGCGAACAGCTCAAGATAATCACTCTATAGAAACCATCGTGAACAACTTCGTAGCTTGCCATGTTTAGGGTGATCAACTGAAAATATGTAAAAAGAGTGATCAGTGAATGAGTTAGTTCCGTCGGCTTTGGTTGGTTCACTAAACTGTTTGAATTAGAAGAACAAACAAACGTGAATGCTGCCAGACAAAAAGTAAGGGACTAATTTAGCATAAACTTATGTAGTATATTGAACCCAAACCTAAACACTTAATCGAAGAGATTCAAAAAACAAAAACAAATGTCCATTTCTAGATATAGAGGGAATTAAATGTCTGAATTTTCAGCCTTTTGGATCCATTAGTGTAGCCATTTGCTTTACACATAAATATGTAAATAGCCAGCGAGGCAGCAGCACTCACAAAGGAATAAATCAATGCTGACTATGTTGACTTTTGGTTGTCAGTTTCCAATTAATATCGATGGCGTTTATAATGCAGAGTCTATTTTCAAGCAATAACGTATCAGATTCTGGGAGCAAAAAGGGATGTCTTTTCGACAGAGTTTCTTCACTTCTTGTCAAGGCTATCTACTTAACGGTCATAGAATGTAAACTGATCGAAACCTTGGGAAAATCATTAAAAAAAGAAGAAATAGGATGATAAATGGCTGTTCTCTACCAAAAAAAAAAACACGGCAAAGAAATTTTTCATGAAATATTACAAAATATTTTCATTTTTTTTATTTATCCGAGCAAAATAACTTCCTACCAGATATAAATGAGTAATTTAAGCTGCAGTGTATGGAAAAAAGGTTTCCAGATAGATCGGCTATTTTGGGCTGGCAAAAAGTGGCTTAGTCGCAGGATAGAATTTTTAAAAAACACATAAATGAATCTGATATTAAAAAAAGTTAACAAATTGCATTCACAGTGTTCATGAATAAAGCAAATGTATTGAGATGGGAAAATAATTAACAACATTAAAAGTAACGTGAACCAATCTCGATATTCCTAAGGTGCCAATTTTTTTCTTATTAGACTGCCAATGCTAAAGGTGTATCTTGTATTAGTTATACTCAGGTTATGTTCATCCTAATGCCAATTCTTTTTTCATTAATCTCATTCGATTATCTAACTGCCAGTGTAAATTGTATTGTAAATCATTATTAATAATTGTTGATACTATTAATCTTTTAAATCTATTGTTTTTTATCGGTACTAAACTCAGGCTAGTGAGTTAAGACATTATCAGTGCAGTTCTCATTCGATCACCGAAGTTGATTAACGTTGAGAACTTAGGTGGATTTATGTCATGGATTACCAGGGGACGTAAGCAGCTCGGTTACATGTAGGGAGTCCCCGTGGTGATCCAGTTGATCCTCATAAATAATATACCTATCTCTTCCCAACGCTCAGAAACGAAAACCAAAACTCCCAACCCTCTTATTGGTCTGAATAAATGAAAGAGCCCATATGATAAAGAGAGAACAAGAAATCACGGTTAGAACCTGCCATCTGCTAGTCACTATGCACGCACTAACTTTACACGACATTCTGAGATATCCCCAAACGGACATAGACAATATGATACTTAGTACTTATTATTCATTGAAAGTACGTAGGTAATTATTGATCTCATCAATATGGATGGAACGTGAGCTGCATGTCAAATTCAACAACGTTTGATGGTTAATTAACGCTAAAATATTCACATGTTTCCTTTAGATTGGAGATCGAAAAATGCGTGCTTCTGAGTGTTCACAGTTGGGTTAGCTATGTAGCAAATGTACCGTATGACTTGAAAAGAAAAACAAATAGTCCAAATGCTTTACTGAAGCCCACTGTGTATGCTTATCTGATTTTGTTGCACTTCACCAGAGTGTAACCAATGTCTAATTGAGGCACCGACAGACAAACAAGGACAGTTGCTTATATTAATAGATTTTATCATTTTATTCTACTATATTCGATATTCGATACAACCTCTTCTTTTTCTAACTTTTCATTTTGCCCAGTACTGAAAATCGTTCCAGTTAGCAAAACTAGCCTGTAGAGGAGAGCAGGGTACGTTAGACCCGTGAAACACCGATAAGTCAGTTGGTAGTACAGCGATAGTAGTTCTCAGCTCTCAACTGAAGAAAGTCCTTTTTGCAAGCTCTCTAATAAAATCATAGTAAACGTCCAAGTCATCAAGCATTTTCTTGTTGACTTGAAAACATCCGTCTTTAGCTTAACAGAATGATTTTTGATTGGTCATTTTTTGTATGGAAGCATGGCAACTAACTCTCATCAGACTTCACAATAACTTCATAGTCAATAAGATATTGAAACGAGTTATTTTCTCTAAATTCTAGTTGCCAAGTTGAAATATATTCTAATAGTTCCAGGAGCAGAATTTGTGTTTTCCTTCCTTTTTTGTCAAAAGTCCAATGTGATTCACACGATAGTCAAACCTTCCCCCGATGTTTGCAATATTCATGCTTAATTTTACCTATTTATAGTTGTTTGAAATTGCATAGATTGATTCTTGGATATAGGGAGGACCAGGGCACAGTGAATCAGGAATATCATTGTTGATAAAAGTTGATTTTGTCAATATATCGCGGTGAAACAAGACAATCGACTCTGGTGGCCTCGAAATATGAATATAAAAAAGTAATATCTTCATTTTTATTTCCAACCCACTGTTCTCTAGCCATATTACACAGTGAAGTATCCCCCGAAGAAGAGTGAATTGATATGAGATTAAATGATTCATGGTAGTCCCAGAGTGAAACCATAAACACATTTTATAATTGTATTTTTGAATTATACAACTAACAAGAATGATCATAAAATCATGAATCTCCATTCGTAAAATTTAGATTCACTGAAAGAAACATTTACAACAGAATCTTATTCAGGGAGTCCTAAAAGCTATTTGAGAAAAGAAAGAAGAGAATGATACAAAGGTAAAATATAATGCTCCTCACTTTACTAGGGGTGAAATTGATTGACAGGATCGATTTTAGTTGATTGAATTGCTTTTTTTCTATCTTGGAATCAGAATATTTTCTAATGTCGACAGGAGATCCATTGTAGGACTCTTCTTTGACTGAACCCACTTTCTGAATTAGTTTTCGTAATATACCGACTATCTGTTCAAACAGAATTTCTGCAATGTGTTCTACGTGAGAAAAACACACAAGTGTAAGACTTTGTATTTTCCCACCATTGAAAACATTGCAACTAAAGAAATATTAAATTTTCCCAGGGTTGGGAAACGGTCTTGTGAGATACTTATGATCTGGCTGATATAGTATCAAATGGTTTCCATTGTACTATTAAAACCATTTCTTTACTCTAAAGTTATGTTTGGGTGAAAGTCTCAAAGTTTGACACAGTGGTTCATCAACCGTGGCTCAGTCCTAGAAGCAATTCACTCTGCCCTGATACAATGTGTCTCATATATATCATTGAGGAAGATCACTTTCTAAAGAAAAAACACAGTGATGGTAGACAAAAAATGATTCATATGGTACAATTAGAGAATTCTAAATATTCGTGGTTCAATAATATAATGGACGCAAAGTACCTCTGGATATTAGTTTTGGTTTAAAGTCAGGGCCCTTCCCATGTACACAGTACAGCAATGCAAGCAAGTCTTTGACAAAATGATGTATTGACTAGAGCAGAGGAAGCAGCAGTAACTCAATATAGCTACACTTTCAGAGAGAAACATCCGCATATCACTTTCTATTGATAGTTTTGCTCTAGATTATGCTTATACTGGAAAAGAGCAATACTGACTCCATTGTAAAATAATATATACGAAGCCACAAGGCCAGCTAGTACAAATATAATTATAAGTTGTGATATTTCTTCACCGTTTCCATTTAAGTAAACGGATTTAGCTTAAAATTAAGCCGAGAAAGTAATTCCATAACGACTTTTACGTCAATACTCGAAAAATACATGTCTTCTTTCGGTTTTGTTGCTTTCTGCTTTTTGACATCCACCGAGCACACACGGTGTATCCAGAGGGTGGAGGAGGTGCCTTGTTGCATCTGAACTTGGTCGTCGACTAATTTGCCGGATTAATTAGTAAAGTAATTACAGGCCAGCCCCAATATCTTCGATGACTAAATGAGAGACGACGTTCGATTCTGTTCCAGTCTATAATCAACCGGTGATTGGAAGAGTTTTCGCCGAATTGCATCATGGGAAAAAAGGAAGTGGAAAAAACATGAAAAAAAACAACAAAATGGCTGAGTCCGTTGCTGCCTCTGTCTGTGTTCTAAAGCGAATATCTTTTAATTTGAACAGAGGAAGGAAGAAGAACGGAAAGAAAGAAAGAAAGTAAGAAAGAAAGGAAGAAAGAAAGAAAGAAAGAAAGAAAGAAAGAGAGAAAGACAGCCAAACCAAAAAAAAGAAAAAAGAATAGGCCAAAACTAAAAAGAGAATGAATATGAAGAAAGACAAGTGGAAAGCTAACAGAAGGAGAGAAGAAAAGACAACCTAAAGAATGAAAATGGTTGCGTCTATTGTTGCCTCTGTATGTGTTCCAAAACGAATATCTTTGATTTTAGCGGAGAATTCTTCCAAGGAAAAGTTCATGATATCAGACTTGAAATTATTATATGATACGCTAATAATTAGCAATCTACCAAGATATCGATTTATAGACCCTTCATTGATATTCTATTACGGATTTTATTCATTTACTTTCAACTGTTCCTTTCTTTCTGTGTCTCTTTCTTGTTGTATTTTGTTCTTTTTTTTTTCTCAGTCTTTTTTCGCCGTTTCGCCGTTTCGCACATTCCTTTTCTTTTTTCCTATTTCTGATTCATCGTTCCGTCTATTTCTTTTTTTCCAACTCTCTTTGTTTTCTCACTCTCATTCTCTCTTCTTATTTGTACACATATTCTTCCGTCCTCCCCTTCTCTATTTCTGATCCCTTTCCCTCCTTTTTTTCTTTCTTACTTTCTTTTTTTTTTCACATACCATTATTCTCTTGCTTCTATCATGCATTTCCTGATATTTGTTTTCCCTTTCATTCTATCCCTTCCTTTCTTCTTTCCTATTCTCCAATCAGTTTTCCCATTCTCTTTTCGTTTTTACTATGTCTAATTTCTTTTTCCCTCCCGTTCGTTTTCTTTCTCTCTTTCCTTTTCTCTTTCTTTCGTTTTTAACGTAGTGGAAGCTGAACTCATTGTTTTTTTTTAATTCCCGCTTTTAAGTTCTTCATTCTGTTTCAATCATTTTCCCCACTTCTTTTTTGTTCTTTTTATTTTCTTTTTCAATTTTTTTTTATTACTGCCATCTAAAATGGTTCCTCATCTTCTCTCTTCCTCCTTGAGTCTTTCTTCTATTCCCCTCCTTTCTTCTCCTCTTTCCATCGTTTCTATTCTAGCACTTTCATTCTTTTATGACATTTTCTGAGCGTTCCAGGACCCACAAATTGGTGATGATATACCTGCATAAAATTCGACCTTTTCGTAGTGGTACATCAATACAGAAATCATTCTTTTCTTTTGTCCTTTACATTCTTTCGGGTGTTTTATTTCTTTTATCTACTTTTTCTTCTTTATTCAACATCATTTTCTGTGTGACTATCCATCAGTCTCTATTCGAATCTACCTATTTATCTCATCCTGTAATCCATCTATTCACCTGTCCATCTTGCTATCATTCTTTGTCCATATCTTTCTCATCCTGTCAATATACCTAAATCCAAGCTCATCCCTCCTCTCTCTCTCTATTTATATATATATATATATATATATATATATATATATATATATATATATATATATATATATATATATATATATATATATATATATATATCAGTGTTCATATTCATATATTAATCTATTTTCATACCTATCCAGCAAAAGAAGTAACAATCATCCATCCGTCTCAGCTATTTCATAATTTTCTTAATATTTTTTAAATAATCTATCTATCTATCAATCGATCTATCTATCTATCTATCTATCCATCTATCAATCTATCTATCTATCTATCTATCTATCTATCTATCTATCAATCAATCTATCACCCTGTTCAAATCTATCTATCTCATTCTCTTCATATCTATGCCTCAATCCTTTTTATTTGTCTATCTATCTTGTCCATATTCTCTTGCAATCTATCTATTGCTGGTCATATAGATCTATCTCTGTTTATATCTATCCATCTATCTATCTATCTATCTCAGTTTGTTCATATCTATCTATCTATCTATCTATCTATGTATCTATCTATCTCAGTTTGTTAATATCTATCTATCTATCTATCTATCTATACGTCTATCTATGTGTCACATACACTGGCAGCACAAATGAAGCATGATTGCTGGACATTGAACTCCTTCATACGTCTAGAAAGACGTTTTCTTCATGTTTCTCAACCCCTCCCCCTCGAGCAAAATATTTTTTTATGGGAGTTCAATTTACAAATTGTTATCTATACCTATGTCCAGAAGTATTCAAGCTTGTTTGTTTTTTGTTTTTGTTTTTGTTTTTTGTTTTTTTGTTTTTGTTTTTGTTTTTTGAAAATTCGACTTTTTTAGTGATCCAACGGAAAGCGAGAAGAATAATTTAATCATTGAAAATCACTTTTCTAATTTTTAATTGATCACCTTCAACACGACCTACTGCCAATAGACGTGACACTTTCTATTTAGTGATTAACCAGACCTTTCATTTATTTTTTTTTTTTTTCGAAATTCAGCACCAGGTCTATCTATTCTTTTTCTTCGCTCCTTTTAAAATAAAACTCCGTTCTTGTGATATTTACACTTGTGATGTTTTTGCCTAAGAGTTACTGACAAACAGATCTCAGTTTTAAATTCTAACTTTTGGGTCTTATTCTTCTGTCCCAGATTTTTCGTTGTTTCGTGGCACAAGAGGTTACTTGGTTGATGTTTTGTTGCAGAACGTTCCTGGCAGTTGCATTTTTGTTCAAAGTCTATGTTTAATACAACCCGAAGATTGTGAGGGCGTCCGTGTATCTCTGGTGGAATGTCGCTTCTGTGCTGGCCATGGATTAGTTCCCAAAAAAGGAGAATCTTTAACTGCTGATAGATCAACTCATTGCAACATGAAACGCTCATGACTAAGGCTACTTTGAGAATTCCGATGTCCGTAATGAAGTCTCTTTAACACATTTGGAAGGTGAATGGGAGATAGCACCGGTGAAAGCTCTCAATAAATCAGAGGTATTCAAGAATTAGCGACATGCTCGTGAATATACAAAGCAATTGGTGTCCGGCGATCATATGAGATGGAGAGATACATATATCCATGTGGGATGGGCGTGAAATATATACTACAATATACTCTTTATTCCAACAGTGCCCAATACTTACTGTAGGGACAATATGTATTTGAACTGAATAAAGCGAAACAGGGCTTTACCATAAAAAAGATGTATGCATTTAAACGTTATATATATATATATATATATATATATATATATATATATATATATATATATATATATATATATATATATATATATATATACATATATATATATGTATATGTCTGTGTCTGTGTCTCTGTGTCTCTGTGTGTCAGTGCGAATTTATATAAATTTTACATGAATTTGTATATATGTTTGTTGAAACTTCCAAGTATGTGCATACATGGAAAAATATTTAAATCGACATGCATGTATATAAAATACATACATACACAAACATATATATATATATATATATATATATATGTGTGTATGTGTGTGTGTGTGTGTGTGTGTGTGTGTGTGTGTAGGGAGCTTGTGTATGTGAACACTTCTCATTTCCTAAAATATCTTAGAAGTCGATCTAATAAGCCGCTTTCAATTAGAAAAGGAAGCGAGAACGACTGATCAAACTTTCTTATTGGTGTTGAAATGATCGATAATTGTTCATAGAATAAAAGTTAATTTGTACGGCATGACCCTCGTTCAAGAAATACGATGCATATCCTGCTCACAATATTCACAATCTATTTGCTTCAATTATGATCTCTTTTCAGATACGAGGGATGGGGTGGCTACGTGTACTTATTGAGGTGTTTTCAATGTCTTTTCTTTGTTTCCACACATCCAACATTTATTAAAAGCCTAAAAGTTAGACTCTAGAAGTGCTCGTTGTGTGTGTGCGTGTATGTGTTTGTGCGTGAGTATGTTTTTGTGTGTGAGAGCGGCTGTGTGTGAAAGTTTAGTAAGGGCAGTGTTACCGAACTTATTTTCAGATCTTCATCTAAAATTGATTAAAAATCTCTTAAAACACATTTAAACATATAACTCATGTTGATAGACTTTTAAAATCTAGGAAATTTGTCATATTGGTCAGCGTAGGTCCCCAGAGTTTTTGAGTGATTTTGCCCAGCTGTCAATTTATATATCTTACTGATCCAACCAATGAAGCTAGAGGGATGGAAATCAAACATTTACTCTTTTTTCATTGTTTCTTCATTCCTGCCATAATGTGTTTTTGAGATCGGGTGAGGGCGTCTATGTTTGTTGTACGCTTAATAAGTGCTTGGATTGTCCTCTGTAGCTTCTTTTAGCAAATTCACTTCATTTACTGAGGCAAATGGCAAAAGACTTAACTTGATTGATCACGCCTTTTTAGAATTTTTCAATTGACCCTTTCCCATCACAGACGTTGGTTATGTGAATAACCACACCTTATTAAATTGTCTCTACCTAATCAATGATTCTTTTCCGAGACAAGGGGGGGGGTCAAGGGGTACTTATTGCTGTGTTCTTAGTTCGTAGTATCTTCAATCTTTCTAGTTCGTAGTATCTTTAATTTTTAGTTCGTCATATCTTCAATCTTTCTAGTTCGTAGTGTCTTTAGTTCTGGGTTTAGTTCTTCGCGTTTGATTTTTTTTTCTAATCAATGTTTCAGTTTTAGTTCTGGTAATATTATCCTTGTTATGTTATTTGTTTGCTGGTTTCGAAACCCTTTTTGAAATTTACCGGTAATTTTGTCTGTTTGTAATTTTTGCAGTTTTTCACTATTAATTCTCTTTCATTAGTTTTTGGTTGTATTTGTTCATTTATCTTCCGTGGGGGAAATGGAGTTTTAGTCTAAATGCTTTTAGCTGGTCATTATAAATTATGTTGGTTGTATTCGGAGTCTTTCCGACAATTCTTATCAGTCATATTGATGATCCATCAATTAAGTGGGAAGGGTTTATTTAAAGGATATATATCATATAATTATCATGTATTTAAGACTTTCAGCTGCATATTTACATGACATTTATTGTTAATGTTTAATTCCCTTAATATTATCAGTGGGCTAACTTCTATTTATCCAAGATAATTATGAAAAGATTGTGTGCTTTGTCTTAAGGGATTGCATAGTGCTTATAGTGGTTTAGGTCCTATTGTAATAAAGTAACTCTGATTGATTTTGATATACCTGTACGTGAAATGTTTTGAATAGACGTTATACTAGTACTTTTGATAGAAATTCTGAGCGGTGCTGGTACTCAGCGTATGCTTAAATTGTTTTCTTTTAGTAAGCCTGTCTTTTTTGCGAAGGTGATTATTCCAAATATTTCATCTAGACATAGATAGCACGAACTTTCAGTATTCTTGCATGTGTGTAGGTTTCTTTTATTATTTCACTGTGGGTGTAAGATCTCTATTTTTGAGTTCTTAGTAATGTAATATCATGGAATATTTCGTTTCTAAGGATAAATGTAGGGTCGATATTTAAGCTCAACTTACAATATTAGATCTTAAACATTCAGATATTTATCTTAAACATTTTTATATGTATACCAGTTTTTTTTTAAATCTAAAAAAATGTTTGAGTCACTTTCGTCACGTATTTCTCAATATTCGGTATTCTAATTTTTTCTTTAGCTCTTTTCCATGTTTTCCATATATCTTATTTTCATGGTAATAGGTGTGGAATTCGAATCGTCGAGATCATCACTTGTAACCACGCAACTGTTTTAAAAAACAAAACAGTCATATTAACATGACACCCCAGCAACGTTGATCAAACACAAACTCCCTCTAGCTCATGTCATGCATGTAGTTATTTCTATTAAGTGTATTATCATGATGTATTGTTTATGGATGTCATTTTACTGCAAGTTTTTGAAACAGATCTTACTTATGAGGGTTATCCTCCAAAAAATATTCAGCGATGAGGGATCAGTATGTATAACAACAGATGTGACTTGGTATTCGTTTGAGTTCTGTTGTGTGTTCACCCATGTGAATATTACATTCGGTGTGCCGGTTTTAATCTCAGACTGCATGCAAACTAATTTATGATATTTTCTTCAAGAAAGCCAATTACACCGAAGAACTCCTTCGAGTTGATTTTCTACCAACTGATTCAACCAAAAATTTTGACAGTTTTTTTATCACCTTAAAAGTAAGTTTTCCATGTCGTATACCATCTAGCTTCTATCAATTTGTTTATCAAACGAGTTGTCATGTACATGGTTGAAACGAAACAAAACCACAATGTAGCCGGTGATAAAACCTCGATGAGCTTTTTCATTTATATACTTCGTACACACACAAGCACACACACACACACACACACACACACACACACACACACACATTGATCAACATCTCATTGAAATCAAGGACAAACAGAATCAAAAAGATCTATCATAGGGTTTGGGTTAATTAGAACACAGTCCACAAAATGCTTATTTTTCATTTATGGTTATATAGATGAATTTTGATCATCATCTTCTCGTCGATATACACGTGTGCAATAAACTCAGCAAACACCTCAGCAGAGGCATGAAGGTTTTCGTGAAGAAATTGAGGTAAGTTGGAACATAGAATGGTGCGTGTTGAAAGACACACAAAGTTATGGGACAATTCAAGAATAATGTAGGAATCATTTCAATTTCCATCTAGGCATGATTGTCACCTACAAAATGAGGTTCTTTGTTCCATATGTATTTACTTTTTGCTCGTATAAACATGAGACAAGTTTGTAGTAAGAGTACACTTTACTTCAAAGTATGGAAAGTGCATTAACTTTTCTGTGTGCTTGAAAACCTTCTACATCAACTTGATGCCAATAAATTTGAAAAGCAGATGACGGTGAGATGACAGTATCGTCGTCAGCAGAATATCTGTTTTTAATGAAAGTGGAGCTACCGTACGTTTCATCAAACCTCGCCTCCCCTATTATTTCACTCGGTTGAGACACTTCTTTTTGGAGTTTTCGATTTCATCCAGTACCGAAAACGATTCCAGTAGGTACCAAATAGGCTGTATCTGTAAAAGATAATTCATATGTGCCCCCCACCTGCTTTTTTACAAAATTTAGAATCTGCATTTGCTTCCACCCTGATAATTAAGATCTGATTTCTATCTATTTCTGTTTAGTAATGGAATTCTGATTGCCCGATCAATTTTTGGCATGCATGCTCAATCGAGGAAGGTCACGATATCAAAAGGCTTAGTAGTATTATTAATTTTAAGACAAAACTTCGAATTAGCTGAACAACAAAACCCTGTTGATCAACAAAATAATTTTTCTTCGGGATATATAGAGGGAGTTTCCAACTGAATATGTAAAACCGAATCTTTGATATCATTTTTATTATTTTTTACTCCAGATAACAATCAAAATGATTTATAAAATATTCATCTGAGGAATTGAATCAATCAACTCATTCGTTTTTTCACTAAAATAAGGAATGGGTTTTCTGAGGTTATAAGTTTAAAGTAGCTATGGAATGAAAGATCCCAGTTTGGGTCTTGCCTGAGCATATCTTTTATTAGCCAAATATCATTAATAATGTAATGAGTTAGGAAAACTTATTGAATGATAGTAAAAAAATTTTCTTGGAGCTTTTGCTGTACCAAAAACCTTCAGCTTTTCCGAGAAGAAAACGAATTTTCTTGATCAACTAAAGATAGGGATTCGAATGAAATGAGAACATCTGATCATTCTCCCATTCCTGAAGTGTTCTACCCAGAGGATGCAGGAAGGGAATCATTTAACTGGAGCTCTCTTCACTTGGAGGGAGAAAAGTGCTGACAGTGTTTCAAACAAGCTTTGGAATACATCAGATCTCGACAATTTTCTTAGGGTCAAAATGGACTTCCAAACCCACCCACGCATAAATAATTCAAGATCCAAAAGAAGTATGTAGGCATTTGTTAGCATTATCTATGTATAAATATAGACGAACATAATTGTTTCTCATTCACATAATCTCATTTTAGTTATAACAAATTTATACTCGGTTCTATCAATAAATGCAGAATTCATTCAAAGCCTCTTATTTGAAGCATTTATTTAATAAGGAATACCTGTTAGACTACAGGCTTATTGATCAGACCTGAGTAAGTTTTTAAAACAAATCTTAGCGATCGACTTCATGACAAAACCATACCACAGTGAAAAATCACTTTTATATTTGACTATCATAATGGATATCTCATTATAATTCGCCAAAAATCTGCCTTACTGTCTGTCTGTATGTACTCCTGTACCACAAAAAAAAACACTCTCACACTTTACATAATCTCATGAAAGAAAACAAAGAAAGAAAGATAAAATGGAAAGCTAAGAGAGGAGGGAGTGAGACAGGGGAGAGAAAAAGAGAATTACAGATTAATTAAATTTCATACGTCATCAAAGGGTAATTTTTGATTAACTTTTGGCAGTCGAAATGTAAGCAGACAGAATTGTAGGAAATCGCTTTTTTTTTTCTACACTAATACTAAAATACATTTTTTTACTCTTGAGGGATTGCGATCATCGAAGGAAGGTTTTTTTTTCTCATTTCTAAAATCGAAATCAAGAGGGGAAATTCAAAATTGGGAGCTGATTTTTTTTTCTCATTTTTAGTCATCAAAATCAAGAAGGTGCGTTTACTTTCATTTTGTGGACTCAGATAGAAGTGGCAACACTCTCTCAATCTTAACATGAACCCCATTTTTAAGAATAGTCCCCTTTTGCTTAATACTACACCCCTATTTTTATCATCACAATTATTTTTTCTACATCAGCTCCATCTTTCTGGTGATTAGCCCCACTTATTTCTAGCATCAACAACCGTTTATAACTTTGCCCAACTTCTGTAAGTATCAACGTTTTTTGCATTATATATGTATAATCGGAGTATTGTCAACACTGGATTCACATATTTGTAAAAAAAAAATCATCCTAATTGGCTATCCTTGGATATACAGCAAGAGAGAGAATGTAAATTCTATTGAATTTTGCTCATCTTAAATAAATTGAAAAAAGTAATAGCAAGAAATATTCTGATCACACATATATCGTCGGTGGCTTGGTGGTTTCTATTGAGTGACTAACCGGACGTCTTTATATTCTTTATTACTTGCAAAAGGAATTGTATTGTTATTGTGAGTATGTGGTAATATTATCTCCCTGAGTGATTTGCGGATTACGAGGTTTAACAATCGACTGCTCTTTTGATCGGGATCTTTAATATCTTGGTTCAGTTTCAAATAATCAGACGAATGAAGCAAACACGTATGTAAATTCTGTCCAAGAAATCTTCTTCAATGAACTCCAACTTTTTCCCTTTTTTATACACAATTCACTTTGAATTTTTCATTGTCTTCCTTTTTTTTCTCTCCTTTATTTGTCATTCCTTCTTTCTATTTTTTCTATTTAGCCTACTACCCTCACGTTCTTTGATTTTCTTTCATTTTTTCTCCTTTTTTTTATTTTTAATTCTTTCCCGTAGATTGTTTGTTTTTCTTCTCTTATGCCCCCCACATCATAATACTTTTATTTGTATTTTCTTTCCTTTGAATAATCTGCTGAATGAAGCAAATGCATAAGTGAATTCTACTTTGGGAATCTTTTTCAAGAATCTCGAACGCCATATTGTTTCGCTAGATTCATTGGTGATTTATTAAAGCGGGCATAATGAGTAATTACGGGTAATGAAATTGAGAAAGTGTTTCAATTTAGACAAATAACGTTATCGTGTTTATTCTCGAAAAGATATTGTTAGTATCGATTGATTTCGTTTTTTGTGTTCACAAATGAATTAGAATGGAAGGGGGATAGGGGAAAGAAGGAATGGCAAAAAAGAAAGTGAAAAGAGAAAAGAAATGCAAAACAATGTGAAAGGTGCATTTAGAAGGGTGAGAATGTGGAACAGGGAAAAGAAAGAAAGAAAATGGTCTTAGACTGTCGATCAAAACTGTCACATAAATTAATTCAGTTTGTAGGTTTGGCTGGTTAGCTGGTTGGCTGGCTGGCTATATATATATATATATATATATATATATATATATATATATATATATATATATATATATATATATATATATATATATATATATATCATGTATACAGATAGCACCTAAATCATCTCTTGGAAAAACATTGAAACAAAAATTATTTCCTATGTTTTTAAAGGTGGTCTGTATACAATGTAAATTTAAGCTAATTCGATCCCTTGCTCTGTGTTCGGTAGCATATATGCTTGTTTCTTGTAAATCCAGACTTTTTCAGGGATCATTGTCCAACAATAGGTGAATAAAGTGACTTATTCATTGTTCACTTCTTGAAAAAATCTTTCCAATTGATTGCCCCCAACATTGCATGCTGTCAAAAGACGTTGATTACGAGACGTTTTCTACTGGCTGATTATTCAGACTTGTTGATACTGATTGAATTTTGCTTTTTCTGCATCCATGAATTGGATTTTCTGCTTCTCAAGATTGATTTGGTGTCGTCTTTCCTTCCTTTGGCTTAGGATTATTTGGTTGAGGAATGAAATGTCGAGCTGTGTAAGTGGAACAGGAATTGGCTAACATGGAAGAGACAGAAAAAATGCGAGAGTGAATGAAATGAAGAACAGAGGGGGCAATCCTGGTAGCTACAGGGTTAAACTCCACAGCTACATGCTGAACACAAAAATTTAGGGGTGGGAACTCTTCACATATTGCTTTCCGAAAATTATAAACAATCAGTGGAATTAAGGATGAAATATTGACGATGTCATTCTGATCTCCATCTGTGATTTTTTACTTACAGTTATCATTTTGCTTCATCTGTTGTTTTTAACAGAATATTTACGTATGATATCCGTCTACATCTATGCACGTTCTTTCATTAAAATGCAATGGCTAAATCACACACACACACACACACATATACACACACACATACACACACACACACACATATATATATATATATATATATATATATATATATATATATATATATATACATATATATATATATATATATATATATATATATATATATATATATGTATATATATATACTGAAATTTTCTTTTACATCTCGGTGTTTGAAGCAGTGAATCTTTCTGTTTTCACTCGTATATGTATGTATTGAAGATTCTTTCTATATCTTTAGTTTCAGGAGTTGGAATTCTTCCTTTCTCTCTCTCTCTCTCTTTCTTTCTCTCTCTCTTTCTTTATGTATATGTATAGAGAGAGATAGAGAGACAGAGAAACAAAGAGAAAGAAAGGGAGAGAGAAAGACACACACACATACACACGCTGATTGACAGTATGAGGATTTCTGTGAGATGTATTTGAAGGAAAAATGTTTTTGAATATTTTCTCTAATCTCCCTTGAACCAAAAGTATCCCAACAGACCATGTATGTTTGATAAATGATGCTTTGTTACATCTTCATCTATTTTTGTGACATGATTTTCCCTGACTTTCGTCGTAAATTGCTAATTCAGACTCTCCAACAGCATAAATGTGATACTACAATAAATGTTGATGGGGATCTACCAGAGGTGTTCTGGCCTCCCGTGACAATAATGCAATTATGTTTCTTCTACAGATATTGAAATATCTATCTAAAATTGTAACATGTTCATGTTTAAAATGTATTATAGATGATATATTATTAAATCGTGCCAGAAATATCCAACAGTACAAATGTGACAGTGCAATAAATGTTTTTAGGGTCCACCTGGTTTTTAGAAAAAAGTCGACACGTGAGGCTTGAACCCAAGCATCATGCCCTGTGCAACATATATACAAATTTTGACAAACGTAACCCCAAACATATTGCAGAAATCAAATCCCAAATTTGGGGGCCATCGGTACCCTAACGCCTTCCGGGTAATAGGGACAAACTTGACCCGTTGAAGGATATAATAGGCCAATTATGAAAGTATGAGTACGTGGTTTTTCATCAAGAAATTTGTTACCTTGAAATATAAAAGTCCATTCTTACGGACTCGAAAACAAAAATCGCACGTTCACAACATAAGTAGATTAACAAATTATAAGTTGGTATCAGACCATCGATACTGGAAGGCTAACTACAGACTGAACCCACTATCAATGGCCAGCAAGATTTTTATGCACTGTGCATCCTAATCTATCGTGTTTTTAATGTGATTCACTGTTTAAAATCAGTGAAAAAATTAACAGATATATTGCAATTTCCATGACATGTTTTCTTGAAGAAAAATATTCAATTCGTTTTACTGGACGAGTCCATAATCTAAAAAGGTGGGTAGGAGCTATTCTTATTGACTACATCCTTTTAAAAGTGACTGAGTCGATTGTTACTGACGGAGAAACGGAGAAAATCATGCAGTTCATTATAGAGATGGATTTTAAAGTCAATTATTTCAATCCTCAATTTTATCTGTAGTGGTTGAATAGATATTTGGCAGGAAATGTTTTTGCCCTGGCTGTTCTTCGGAAGTTAAGTAGATACTGATTCAAGGCATTTTGGATAACCTCGATGAAGGCAATGAATAGCAATAGATATCTCATAGCAATTATGACCTTTCCCGTGTTGAATTCAGTACATTTTTCAGTGTTCTTTTTCGTTGCATTATCTACATCAAGGGATCTCAAAACAGGTTTTCACAGTTTTCTTTAAGCTAATCCCTTGAAATTTTAACTGTATTTTTGCTAATTTAACAACAATACATATAAGTAAGGGTTAGTGTTTTTAAGGATAGTATTTCTAGGGTTACCAGTTTTAAGAATAGGGATAGTATATAGAGTAAGTTAATAGAGTTAGTTACTTAATTCTTAAGCATTATGATAATAATAATGGAAAAGTACTGAATTTAATGCAGAAAAATCAACCATAGCTAATATTACCACAGGAATGTGACTCTGTGTTGTTGTTTTTTAGTATGACAGTGAATGAGAACACGTTGATTTCCCTTAACATTGTCAGCTGTTATTGATTTTTGTTATTTACCCATATATTGGGGATGAGAAAATAGATACATGCCATTAATAACCACGTAGTCCATAACGATAACACGATGTCATTGATAACCCAGTAGTCTACAACATGATATCATGATGTAATTGATATCCCCGTTGTCTAAAACAAGACATCCTGATGTCAATGATAAGAACATTGTCTTCAACATGATATCATGTCATTGATAACCACGTGGTTTTCAACATGATACCATGATGTCATTGATAACAAAAAAGTCTACCACAGGATATGGTGATGTCATTGATAACCATGTAGTCTACAAAATGAATGATATTTAAATGAAAGCCCAATGGGCAAAATCTATAGACTGAAAATAGAGGGAACGAAATCACGGACATAAAAATAAGTGTACCCTATACTTCAAACCCATTACTGATAGCAGAATCCAACATCGACGGAGAAGCAGTTGATAAAATTACACATGAAAACAAACAAACGATCCTGATAATTTCTGCTGACTGCCGTCCATGTTTTGTTTTTTATCAGAAATCCATAAAGTGAATTGATAAATAAGCCATGACAGGCATGACGACTGATGAGAGCAATTAGTAAATATGAGTGATCCTCATTCGGGAAGACCTGAATTACCTCCCCGGTGGGAATCAGTTCTGAAAGTGGTTAAAAGATTGAGCCTATCTCTACAATCCACTCGCTAGTTTATTAAGTTTGTGCAGAATTAAAAGGAAAACAGAACAAAAAAGAAATCAAATGCAAATAATTATCTGCTATTCGAAGCCGTCAACCAGAACTGTCAAGGTTTCTGCAGCTCATAAGTGATCCTGGTTGGCTATATATCCATCTTCGTGTCACACGTTCAGGACACACCAATGGCTGTAGGTGGTTGAAATGTTGGAAATTTATCTATTTCTTATTATTACAAATATTTGGGGTCATTTTATCCTCTGCATAATTTTTTATTGCGAAGGGGGTTAAAATACAATGTAAGTCTTTGTCACATCACACTGATCACTTACAGCGGGTACACCAGCGTCTACGCTTGTTTTTAGAAGTTTCAATGTTTTTACTGACCCAACAAAAGACAGGAGAATTAACAATGTAATTGAGCCCCTTTTCACTAGTTTTCAGTTGATCACCCCTAACATGACATGCTACCGAAGAACGTTGTTCAAATGGATGTTCCTATTGAGCAACTAACCAGATCTGTTTATAGATTTAGTTTACGCGAAATGGCGACGAAAAAAACAAACAAAAGAAAGACATTCAGACATTATCAGCTGTTTTGTGCTGTTTTGTTCTTTAAAAGAATGGGAAAAAACAGTCACAGCAGAAAAAGTAGACATCCAAATGATTAGACTGTTATCAGAGATTATATATATATATATATATATATATATATTGTCATGATGGCGCCATGTTCAGGACTAAATAGTACACTGCATTTCTATAAAATTCCCAGTAGTTTTCTCTGCTTATGAACACTAAAATAAAATAGATAAAAAGACAGACACATTATTTCAACTGCTTTATGGAAACCAAATTTAGGGACGCCAGTTGTGAGTTCTATTTTTTCTTTCATCATTTTTTGCAGAATTATTTTCGGTCAATTGTCCTTCTCGAATTATTTTTCGATCTGATGACCTTAACATAATCAAGTGTCTGCAATTTCGGCTCATCAACTCATTACCTGACCTCATATAAAATGTTTGTTTTTTTTGCCTTTTACGATAGACCACTGACTCTCAAAGTAGATGCTACCCCACGCCCATCGGGGTTGGGGTTCAGAGAATGCAGTGGGAGATCGTTGGTAATCAAGGGATAAGTAAGGGGTGTTGGAAGTCATTAGACATTTGGGGCGGAGTCAAGTGGGTGATGGAGTGCCTGAAGGCAAAATTGTGGTAGGGACGTTGGAAGACAAGGTATTGTAAGGGGCCTAGGGTACCGATGTTTTTCCAACGTATCATTTTGGCTATCGTACGGGGATGCTTCAGATGGAATATTTGCTCTAAAATTTGCCCAGTTATTCGAAAAAGTTTCATGAAGACTACTATAGACTCTTTGTAAAACAGAGAGCTGTAGCCACTAAGCTGTAGTCCCTGTTGGTATCATTGGTTGGATTCGCTAGACGTGTTCCTTCTCTTTCTTGTCGTTGGTTTATCTGTTGAGACAAAGGGCTCTGAGTTTTTTGCGCTGGAAATCTTCGGATTTGGCGACACAGATCAGCTCAGTTTATTGAATTAACAGAGTTTTATACGGGTTCAAATGATGTTAAAATAGATCCCTGCAAGTTATATCACTCTTTTCTTTCTGTTTTCGTGTTTACGTTTTGTGCCATTGAATGCAATATCAGTATCATTAGAAATTGTGAAGTCATTAGTCGGATGGCAGATATCACTGAATTAACAAAGTCTACGGGGAGGTACGCATGCAAAGAAGTGTAATACTGTGCGATAACTACTCATACCCTTTCTCCAATGTTTGGGCACTTGAAATGATCAGTCACAATATACACATGAATCAGATTTATATATATATATATATATATATATATATATATATATATATATATATATATATATATATATATATATATATATATATATATAGTGAGATGATAGAATCACTAAACAAATACGTTCATGTTTCTGCCCATTTCGGCTTCTGAGGCGAATTTTTCCATCTATTTGGATCTTAATCTAGGACATTATTGGGGACTGTGTTTGGTTTTTGGTGGAAAAACTCTGCTTAATTCTATTTATACCTATTTCCCCTTTTTTATTTTCTTGTTTTTGTGTTTACTTGTTGATCTTTCCGTTGGTAATTTCTTTATTTTTTTCGTAGGGATTGTGAATTCATGGTTGGTTATCATAAATTACCTCAAATATCCCAGACACTTTGTTGATATATATATATATATATATATATATATATATATATATATATATATATATATATATATATATATATATATATATGTATATATATATATATATATATATGTGTGTGTGTATGTGTGTGTGTGTGTTTGTGGTTCTTATATTCATTGAGATTTAGATCAATGATTCAAATTTTATTGAGTGAATATTGATATAAGTAAAATGTTACTCTAAATTAAACCGTGTTTATCTGTAACGCACGTTAAATAGATATATGGATGCACGTTAGGAAATATATCTTAAACATATTTTTCAACATACAGCCATACTTACAGGAAAAAAAAACCCAAAATCTTTTATTTTGAATCAAATCAAAATTATCGAGTAGTAGTATTGATGGTGATATTGGTGAATATGACATGGAGTGCCATAGTAAGAAATCTTTCCTGTTTTTTTGATATTCCTAAAACAGGGCTATGGTGAAACAATCGATGACTTCCATGATAAAAAGTAAAACCCTAAATGATACGATAAATAGGAAGAAGAAACTCGTTGAAATATCACTGATTAGATGTGCGTATGTGGAACCACACACACACACACACACACACACACACACACACGTATATGTATATATCTTTCACAAAGGGTCAAGTGTCCCTTTTTTAGTAATAATTTTGTTCGTTTTATTCGGTTGAATCTTCAAAAAAGAATGAGCCGTGAGTAAAGAATTTGAGCACTGTCGAATAAAGTAAATTTTAGATTATATATCGAATTCTATGCATATTTGTCAGTATTTAAATACTTGTCCTACACTCTATGCTTTCGAAGATATTCAATTTCCCATACAATTACTCGGTGGAATTTGACCCTGAATTTTATGGTCACTTGAATAGCATGGGAGAATGAGAAAAAGTCTCCGATGATGTCTCAACAATTTCAAGAAAGAAACTTTCAGATGACATTTTTTATTTTCACCTGATCCCAAATAGAATGTGTATCTCTTCAGTTTCGCTGGAGATACATGAAAGTAAAATACTTGTCATAATCGTCGGTTGAATGTCGAATATTGTTCAACAAATGTCCCTGTTTTTAAAATCAAGTATTTTCCCTTGTGGCCCCAACACGTCATGCAACATTTTTTTTTCTTTCAACGTCTTGCTCGATTTTAGAATTAAAATGAAATTCGATCTGATGAATGAATATTAAAGGTTCTCTTTAGCATATAATTCAAAGAAAACGGAATTATTTCTGCTTTTTATGCCACAGACGCGTACAATATTTAAGAAAATAAGAAATAAACTCTTTACAAAATTCAGCGAAAATCCAACGAGGACACGTGTCATCCACGTGACCCAATTTAAATTTCGCAACAATAATGATTCTCGTCCACTACGTTCATCTGAGATGGTTACCTTAGATACTTCATGAAACATTGTGTCGTGTGAGCAAATCTGAGTACTTACTGGCATAATGTTCCAAAGATGCTAGTATGTAGTTTGGTTTAAACCAGTCATGACTCCTCCAATTATAGGATACAATTATATGAGTGCAAAATCATCTGTAATTTTGAATATATATAGACAATTAATACTTATATTAGTCTTTCAAAATAGTTTTGTTTTTTTTGGCGTATTTTGATGTGCATCTATTTTCTTGCCTGCATTTGGAAATTCTTTTACTGATGAGTTTTTCTCGCTGTTTGTATTAAATGATGTTGGATATTCCCATGAGGCATAGCACGCATGCAGTATTAATATTTTGGTAAGGGTCGGCTCTTGTTATAATTCTCCTGTTTTTAATTGTTTTTTGACATCGTTCGATTTTCTGGCGTTCTTGATAGCTTATTATCAACAGTGTTAAATATCATAAAGATAATTATCTATTTTTTCGATTGTCTTTCTCTCGCTCTCTATCTCTTTCTCTCTCTATCTCTCTCTCTCTCTCTCTCTCTCTCTATATATATATATATATATATATATATATAGAGAGAGAGAGAGAGACAGGAAGTTAGAGAGGGGGTAGTTCGAGAGAGGTGGAGATTAATTGATAATTAAGGCCTGTTAAACGTTGGGAAAAGAAAAAATATTGTAAATGTCAACAATTTTCACATAGATACATCTGAAATATTCCAATACTTTTGACGTGGTGAAAGGATCAAATAGAACTTCTAACAATTTGCAGATATCATCCAAACTGGTATCGATTGGTTTCTGGTGTCAAGTTAGAGAAAGGAGATGGTCGTTTTCGGGAGATCAAATGGAGATTAAATAAGTAACCACCGGCGATTCATGACTTGGTAACAATTTCAGAGGTCCAGACGTATGCAGCATCTGATTTTATTTTCTGATGAGAGGGGTTCATTTCCGATAGCCTCTTTTTAGGGAAATG
>OY735231.1:45686991-45706991 GCA_963457665.1 Thysanoteuthis rhombus | reverse complement strand
GAAATCTTTCAATGTCATGTCGAGCATGATTCTTTTTTTGCGCACATCACATGGTCCTCTGTTTAAGGGTCAATCTCTTGGTTAGGTTCCATGTTCCTGCTCCATGGGTGACACTGGGACAGTGCATTGGTTGCATACCTTTCTTTTTAGTACTATTGGGCTATTCTTGTCCTTGAAAGTTGACCTTTGAATGGATCAGTCTATCGATTTGAGTTCTTCCGTTGTCTATCAAAGAAATAGACCTCTGTATCTTACTGCCCATGTGTTCATTCCTTCCATCAGATTCCAACAATTTAACTTTATTATTATTATTATTATTATTATTATTATTATTATTATTATTATTATTGAGTTTTATATTTCCATCAGTGTGATAGTGAAAGTATTAGTTTTACGCGTACATTGCCCTTGTGAGAAGCCAAGGATTTCTACTTAGAGGTATTACTGATACAATCTCCTTCGGCAAGAGACAATGTCAACGAAGCGCTCACGAAATTCTGAGCCGCTGAATTAATTTAATGAAATTATTTGCACCATTGGATGAAAATCTTCACGATTTGACTTAATTCCCAGATGTCACCACCCGGCATCCGCTCCGCCCTTATGTCATCACCCGCATTGAATGCAGCCTATTTGATTTCACTCACCAGGAATTCTAGGAGACAGCTATTCGCCGCTTCGTTACATATTTGATGGAGCGTCAGTTTGGCAACGAAGTCACTAATTCACTTAAATACGTATATGAACACACACACACACACACACACATATATATATATATATATATATATATATATATATATATATATATATGCGTGTGTGTGTGTGGGTAGGTTTGTGTGTATGTATGCGTGAGCGGGCTACATATATATATATATATATATATATATATATATATATGTGTGTGTGTGTGTGTGGGTAGGTTTGTGTGTATGTATGCGTGAGCGGGCTACATATATATATATATATATATATATATATATATATATATATATATATATATATATATGTGTGTGTGTGTGTGTGTGTGTATATATGTGTGTGTGTATGTGTTCATATATACATCTATAGATATATATATATATATGTATGTGTGTGTGTGAGTAATCAGATTTATATGAATTTTAATCTGACTCCTTATAACCCCAAACTAATATGCTATCTAGATATATATGTATGATTGACGTATCCATTGATCCGCTTTCATCTAGGTATTCATATATGTGTATATCTGCGCAGGCGTGCTCAAGCATGTTGCATTGTCTATATGAACTTTCTTCCTTCACCCAACATTGAAAAAAATATGATTATAATTTTAAAAAATTAAATTAAACTAAACACAAACATACCAGATCTAAAATAATCATTATTAAGAATAATAAAATTCTCATGATCAAAATCAGAAAACCATCAAACTGAACTACTGAGCGCCGTATATCTTACATCATCGTAGCAAAACCACCGCCCCTTATGATCTGCATAACAAATACGGTTTTAAACCACCCTATCCAATATTTGCCTGCTGATATGTGTTAAGCATCGATATGCTAGGTAAGGTTTTTTCCCAAGGCTATTCTTTGTTATATATATATATATATATATATATATATATATATATATATATATATATATATATATATATATATATATATATATATATATATACGTATATATATATATATATATATACATAACTCTTTTCACTGCAAATTCTCATCTTGTTTATTCTTCGTCTGGTCGTTCTTTTTTGTTTCAAACATTACATATAATTATATACATATACGTGTGTGTGTGTATGTGTGTGTGTGCAAAATAGATACTTGTACTAATGGATAAAATTGAGAATTATCAAATGTAAGGAATGTACTCACAAACTGATATTCTGGCAGTTTAGATGAAAATCAACCATGCAAACCGGACGGTTACTGAAGAGGCTATTTGACAGTTAACCACCTTATAGGCAACTTATCGAAAAGACATTAGAATACAACAATCTAATTTGTTTGAACTTCGAATATTATCGGGAAAAAACACTTCAAATATTATACTCAATAAAGATTGAGTATAATTATCGCAGTGTCATTTTTGCATATGTTCTGAATGACTTGTTCGTAATACTCATTAAGACTTTAAAGTATTCTCTACCAGGTCAATCACGTCCTATCTTAAATTCTTCCTATCCTTATTTGCTTGTATAAAGATATGAACACAATAAAGATAGGAAAAGAAGTATGACCAGGGTATAAACTACATTTGAAAGTGTCTTTCAGAAAACTTACAAAGCGGTGGTGGGGATAAACATAGACGGAGAATATCTAAACTGTCAAAAGCATCGGAAGAATTACAAAATATGTTGACTGATGTAAATAGGGAAAATAAAGAGGTAGGATTTGGGATGAACAGAACAACGATAAAGTCAAGAGAAGACCAAAAGAATAAGGAGCAAAATTCTAGAAAAGTTTGACCGATACATTTCGCTCGGAAAGATGAAGTTAGAGAAAGACAATAAAGGTAAAATGAAACAAAGCATAAGAATTGGTATATCACTGAATTTTTGAGATGAGGTATTATTATTATTTCTGTTATTATTCGGACTATCCTCATCTTGGTTGTTTTTCATACAGCATTTTGGTCGTTGTACTCTACAGCCTTCATCAGGTATCATCTGGTAAGTGTGGGGAAGTAACGAATCGAACCTTTTATTTAACCGACGGGGGTATATTGACTGCACCCCCCTCTTAGCATTAGTAGTAGTATTATTATTGTCTCACACACGGATTGAACCTAGAACCATCAGATTACTTGCAGTAATTTTGTCTTATTCTGTAACCACTACCAGATGATACCTGATGAAGGCCGTAGAGTACAACAGCCGGAATGTTGTTTGAAAAACAATCAAGATAAGGATAGTCCGAAAAATAATAGGCATAGGAATTGGTTTGAAATCATTTGCTATGAATAGAGAGATATTGAAAGCAGTTGCCATCGTGTTTAAAGCATGAAATAAAAAACGAATGCTTGATTCTGGCTATGAATAACATATCAAACTTAGAGATGAGTAAAACAAACTGAGAACTAAATAAGAATGTACGTGTAAGTTCGTGTGCATTTGGTCCGATAAACACTACGGACACTATGGAATGTCATGGTAAAACGCCAGTACTGTTCTTTTGATATCCCCGATATATATATATATATATATATATATATATATATATATATATATATATATATATATATATATATATATATATATATATATATATATATGTATATATAATGATAATCATCATTATAATAGCTCCTACCTACTACAATGATAAGCACCCAACTAAATGTTGAAATATAAATATAAATATATATATATATATATATATAATGTGTGTGTGTGTGTATGTTTGTAGACATTCATGGAATTACAAATGATCATTGGGTCTCTGTATAATGAATTTCTACGTAATAAACACGATGAATGCCTTCTGAGCAAATAGATTTCTATTTGATGTTGAAATGAATCTATGAACAAATCGAATGTTCATTCCCGAATCACATGACCTCATACGTACTTCTATTACCTTTTAATTTTCTTCTTTGATATCATAATATGAAACCATTGATAAATAAGTTGCATCAACAATTCGAATGTTCATTCCCAAATTACATGATCTCATGCATAATTCTGTTACCTATAAATTTTCTTCTTTGATATCATCATAACACGAAATCATTGATAAATAAGTAGCATTTATAAACAATTCAAATCTTCATACGCAAATTACATGACTTTATACATAAATCTGTTGCCTATTGTTTATCACCTTCGATTTCATAACATAAAATCATTGATAAAGAAGTTGCATCGATAAACAATTCAAATGTTTATTCCAAAGTTACATGATCTCTTACAAAATTCTGTTGCCTATTAATTTTCTTTTCTGATCGCATCATAACAGAAATCATTGATAAGTAAGTTGCACCTTTAAACAATTCAAATGATCATTCCCAAATTACATGACTTCATGCAGATTTCTGCTATCTATCAATTTTCCAGTTTGATCACCTCATAATACAAATTCATTGATAAATGCAAAAGACTTAATACTGCACTCATGTTGCCCCCCCTCCCCCAATGACGATGTTTAAATCATTCAAATTTGGTTAACGGGAAAAAAGGATCTGATCAATGATTTAAAATTTGTTCTGCACGAAATGAATTAAAGACATATCAGTATGAATATCCGTTTTATTTTCCAATGTTCCATCACTTTTTTTTAAATGAATTATTCTCATAAATCCATGCATAACGTCTACCTTGTCTCCCATTCTTTCTTTGAACCCCTGGCAATTTCATGCTCCTTCAATTTCGTTTTGAAATATTTTGCATGATTCATTTTTTTATTCAGTCAGCGGAATATTTTTTTGAAAGTCGTCTTTTTCGTTTTTCTTTCAATTCCACCAATTTCTTGAATATCACTTGGCAATCCTAAAAACGATAAATTCTTTATTGACTCAATTTTACCCTTTGCTTATTTCCTGGCCAGAATTCTTATTCATCTTTGGAACGTTTTCCCTTCCCTCGACACATTTAAAAACCAAAAAGCATGATTTTTCAACCCGTTATCATATGCACAAAATTATACACGTTATATATAAATATATGTATATATATACATATATATATATATATCATTGTTATTGATTGTACTATAGAAAACTATTAAATCAGGAATTGTATCGTTAGTATTGCCAGTCACCAGAAAGTAATGTATCGCAAGCATTGTTGTCCGAAAACCTTGAGATCATCCTCTGTACTCCCCTCTCTCTCTCTCTCTCTCTCTCTCTCTCTCTCTCTCTCTCTGGCTCTCTCACTGCTTTTCACTCTTTTTGTTAGTGCTTTCTTCTATATATCTCTCATATATGTATACATATATATACGTGTGTGTGTTTATATATATATATATATATATATATATATATATATTTATATATATGTGTGTATATATATATATATATATATATATATATATATATATATATATGTATATATATATTCAAACAGGTATATACATACATTTGTGTATGCTTATGTATATATATATATATATATATATATATATATATATATATATATATGTGTGTGTGTGTGTGTGTGTGTGTGTCTGTGTCTGTGTGTTTGTTTCTGTATGTCTGTGTGATTGTATATTTACTACGTGATATATGTATCATTAATATTGATTGTATTTTTTTATATTTATAGGCCCTGTTTTCAATTATTTCAGCAAGCGAAACACTCTCCTTCATTGTGGAACTCCCGATATCTACTTCCAAGCTAATTGACATGTTCGACAGTCTCTGTTTATTTGTTGTTTTTTTTTTTGTTGTTTTTTTTTCTCGTTTATTTTTGGCACCTTATCCTCTGCTGGTGTCGACAAAGATTATTTTCCAATTAGAAATCGTCAACATGTTGATATATATTTCTCCAGTCTTTGCGTGATTCTGCAAGGCTGTCTGGCTTGATATTTATGTATCCCGCGTACCAGCTGTGCCAATGAAGCAGGAGGACTGAAACTTTCAATGGGAACTCCTCATTATGTCTAGAGAAAACGTTTTCTCGGTGGTACTTTAATTTACGATGTAATAATATGCTGAATTGGTTTGTTTAGTTTGTACACAGCATGATTCATGCTTTTCTATTTTGGAAATTAGTACATTTTGATGATCACCGCCCAACAAAAGGTGAGAGAAATAACTTATCAGATGATCATCTCTTGTTCCAATTTGTTGAACAACCACAACACAACACGCTGCTAAAAGATGCAATCAATTCAATTGAGTTACTAATCAGACCTGTTTTAGATCATTCACAATATAAAAAGTACATTTCAAAGACGGAACATTCTCATCTTGATACAGACAATTTCATCATCAGCTTTGTAGCGTCAATCGTTGGACATTAACCTTTGCAAAGATACAGACAAGCTCGATTTTTTTAAAAAGGAGAAAAAAAAAGAAAAACTAACAAGCCCAGAAAGTACAGACGTACGTGTTTGTGCATTTTTGAATTGGTAAGTTGTTCCATCACAGAACAATTCATTTAACATAGATACGAGTTCGATGTTTTTAAATATGAACTTCCTCAAGAACAACATAACATATGCAATACTGTATGACTTTAGAAAGGGCCAACCGAAAATCCATGACATTTATAAGATAGACTAGTTTTCCCCTAACGTTTGAGAAAGTCTTATGCTGAAATAGATGAAGAATCAGAAATAAGGAGATACTATAAGTGTTTTGTTAAAACGAATGCTGTATATTTGGGGCTTACTGGGACCGTTGCAGGTACTAAATAAAGTTAAATATATATATATGAGAAAGAGATTGTTGACTGAAAATTAACAATGTTAACATTAAATTATAGACATAACCTATTAGTATTAGGCAAAGACAAAAAAGAAATGTATTGACTGAGAAGCAATTATTGAATAATTGGTTCTGTGAATCAGACCTTCGGTATTATGTAGAAATACATTAATATCAAATCATTATCATCAATGTGAGAACAAACACAAACCCAATATTTGGAGACTGCTGTAACCTTCAAAAGTCTTGATGAATACAAAAGTATTTTCAGTTTTTCAACCATGAATCGACTGTTGTTAAACGATATAAGATGATAATAATGATAGCTTTGAATGAGGGCACATAAAAAGAAAAAGAAAAAAAGACCAAGGAAGAAAAATGAGAGAGAGACGTAAATAAACATGCCAAATAAACATATTAGTCATTTATATAAACGGGTCCGAGCCACACCCTGCCAATCAGAACCTTCCTGTAATTTGCTTTCAATGTGCTTTCCAAAAAAACTCACTTCAATTTTGTTCTGCATTTTCACAAATATCCGTGACAGTTTGCAATAAAATGGATATCAAACGAAAGAGAAACAAAAAAGCGCGAATAAAAGAGAGAAAATGGCGCGTTCGGCGCCGAAAGTTCTCGTTTGCTTTTGCAATTACCAGTCAGACACGCACGAGTTGAGCAGAGAATTACGGTGGACGCTTACAATATGATAGAGAATTCGGGGAATTCTCATCTATGTATAGGTATTTCTATATCCACTCAGCTCCTATCGTTCATCTCATAAGCAGTATTGCTTATAAGGATTTTAATAGCGCAGATATTTCGCTACAATGGCTTGGTTTTGACGGTTTAAAACACATCCTTCCCCCAAGAAGAAAAAAATTTCATAGCAACCAGTAAGAAGCATGCTCTCCGGCATATTTTGTGCTTCTAGGCGTTTCATTTTTGGAAAATGTTTCACTTCATAGGTTGAAACGGTGACTCAAACTAATTATTTTTGTATACAGATGATATTTTGTCTACAAATGATCAACAAGTTTGAAAAGGATAACTAACTTTGCTCTTTGAAAGAGTTGCAGAGCTATTTGGTTTGGTCAATTTTAACCAGGCAAATAACTGTGTGGAAAAAAATGGAACCATGGGCACAAAACCCTGGGTCTATGATTGTTCAAAGATCTCTTAATGGTATGATGGTTTGTTTACGGCCATTCAGGTAGAGTTCCTGTTGGTTCGAATACTTTGAATAGTGCTGTTAATTCGATCGGACATTGTTCGTACTCTTCGAAAAGTCACTGTTCAAGCTCTTCCTATTCAATGCACTATATACATATACATGAGTGCGCAGGTATGTGTTTGTTTGTATTTGTGTGCATATGTGTAAGTGTTTGAATATATATACGTATATAAAATTATGCATATATAAATATATATATATATATATATATATATATGTATATATATATATATATATAATTGTAAAAATTGATAGTTGAATCCTGGAAGTGTTTTTTTTCCATGAGCAGCATATTATATAGTAGTTTGGTAGTGATAATTCTCTCAAGTCATAAGTAAGGATGATTCAAGATTCAATGAAGTAAGATATGAGTTATAAATTATGCATTGAAATACCGTATTAAAGTTTTTTCGTGTGTGTGTATGTGTGTGGATGGAGAAAAGCAACTAACACACAACAGGAGAGAAAATAGAGAGATATGGAAAAGGAGATGAGTATTCTAGCGATTTCTATGGAATGATTGATATTCACTCCGCATGTCAAGCTCTCGAGACAATCTGGAGTATTCATTCGTTGTTCACATTTGACTTTGCAGACAACAAGTGGATATCGAACTCATCTTTTAAGGAGACTCATTTGCAAAACATCGGTCTACAGCAGGTGGGTTCATCACAGAAACATATTTAGATTAATAGATAATGTGCAGTGATAAAATTGTATATGTTCATATATGTATATAGTGAATAATGATAACATTGATAGATGAATAGATAGGTAGATGGGTGCAAGAATAAGTGGACGGATAAAGATAATGAATCTTGATTTCCCGATAAATAATGTACTCTGAAACTATAGGTCGATAGTAAGAGATAAATCGATGGATAAATTATGTACAGTAATATATATATATATATATATATATATATATATATATATATATATATATATATATATAGGGAGTGAGAGAGAGAGAGAGAAAGAGAGAGAGAGAGAGAAAGAGAGAAACACAGACACACAGTCGGAGAGGATGAGATGATTGCATACATTTTGGGACTGATCGAGAATATTATTTGATTAAGAGATATTTTTCCGTCTTCTTTTCATACATTTATGTATATACTCACTCTGTCTATATAATATCTTTAAAAGTTTTCAATGAATCTCAATGAAATTTTATGGAAGGTTGGGTAATAGGCTAAAAGAGATATGTATACATTTCAGGACAATTCCATAAATAATTACTTCTCTTCACAATGATGTTGGCGGAGGGTTCCTTCAGTTATGACTATATGTTTGTTTTTTCAGTTTGAATGAGGTAGTCAATTAGCATTTGAAAGATTCAAAGTACTTCTTTCCATTTTCATTGACAGCCTCTGATTTATGCTTGTACTATTTCACGTTCCATTGTACACGATTATCTTCCATTTGTTGCACCTGTTTTGATATTAATAATGGTAACACTATCAGAGCAGTGGCTATCTGATGGAGACACGCATATCTAAAGAGACTGACTGATAACACAGAAAACATGATCGATGGATATATATTTGTTATCCACTGATAACATGATCTATATATATATATATATATATATATATATATATATATATATATATATATATATATATATATATATATATATATGCATGTATGAATATAAATTGCACACTGTTAGGATGTATAGTTAGGTAATGTATTCTGATAACATGATGGATAGATAGATAGATAGATTCATATATACATACGTTAAAAGATACATAGATAGATTCATAAATCGATTTATAAGGCACTATGGTAACATGGTAGATGAATACATAGATGATGTTCTCTGACAACATGATAGATATAAAGTGAACATAGATAGATTGATAGATAGATAGATGGATGGATATGCACACTGATGGATCGTTGATGTATACCAATAGCATTCAATTCTTTGATCGAACTTCTGGCCATATATATATATATATATATATATATATATATATATATATATATATATATATATATATGGCCAAAATATATAATTTTTTTTTTCAATTTATTTTTTTCGATATTCTCATTTTGTTACCGGTCTTTGGGTTTCAAAATTGTTTATGTATTATTTTTTTTGTGTTTTTGATTATTTTGTTTTTTAAATTCCTTTCTGGTAGGGGAAAGTAACCTGTGGCTGGTTCTTATAACTAATGATTGCTATATATATATATATATATATATATATATATATATGTGTGTGTGTGTGTATATATATATATATATATATATATATGTGTGTGTGTGTGTGTGTGTGTGTAGGGAAAGAAAAGGGTGGACACACAACAGGAGAGAAAATAGAGAGATATGGAAAAGAAGATGTATATTTTAGCAATTTCTATGGAATGATTAATAATCACTCTGCATGTCAAACTCTCCAGACAATTTGAAGTAGTCATTCGTTGTTCACATTTGACTTAGCAGACAACAAGTGGATATCGAACTCATCTTTTAAGGAGACTCATTTGCAAAACATCGGTTTACAGCAGGTGGGTTCATCATAGAAACATATACGGATAAAATGCAGTGCGAAATTATATATATATACTATAAAGAAATTCGTATGTAATGTACACTGATACCATAAAGGATAGATAATGGATATTGCTGACGATAAATAAATAGATAATAGATCCTGCTGATATGAAAAATCGATCATGTGCATTGATAACATGATAGATAGAAAGATTGATAATAGATCCTAATAACATGATAGATAATTCTTTTCAACATTGCTGATAAGTAAAGTACGTTGATAACATGGTAGATAGATGGATAATTTACACGGATATCTCATATAAATAGATAGATAATGTGAAGATAACATGATTGGTATAACGATACATAATGCATACTGATGTCATGGATAGCTAATGTATCCTGATGATATAAATGATAGATAGATGAATCACTTATCCTGATAACATGGTATATAGATAAATACAAAAATAAGCCGTTAGTTGGTATACACTGATAACATGATAGATAGATAGACCTGATTAGTCACTCAAATGAAAATTACATATGACTGATGTATAATGTCTGCATACTGTGTTGAGGGGGATCATTGAATAAGGTACTTCTCCCACTTTTTGTTGGATCACTGAAATCGTAGCTGGGCTCTAAATAGGGGTTTATTTAGCATAAGCAAACATTGTAGATTGAAACTACAATTAAAAGTTGGGTTAGGGTAGGGATTTTTAAAAACGAAAATGTCTTCTATCGACATTATGAATATTTAAAATTTAAGCCGTCCAGCCTCATCGGAACAGTTTGTACGCATCGAACATACATACGTAAATAGCCAACCAGACTAACTTGAAGACTGAAGACACCTATGTTGATAGATCTGGTCTGATAATGTACAGTGAAACCAAAATATGTAAATACATACATTTATACATACATACATATATATATATATATATATATATATATATATATATATATATATATATATATATATATATATATACACACACAATTTCTTCTCGTAACCTTACATTTGTCACCTGTGTCTAACTCCCAGCTCCTGGATATACATTCATTCGAGCGTATATTATGAGAGCAGATGTTCATTGCCTTGTGTGGTCACATGCGCTATATGAAGATTTAAGCAACTCTGACCTATAGAAGGCATCCATATAGATAGTTAATGTCTCTTTCCCTGAAGTAGTATTCTCTTATATCACCGGTTACCAGAACCACACCGCCCCTGTTTGTGCCTACTCCTGCCGGTTGACTGCATGCACCTTCTTCTCATCCCTGTAGTTCTACAGTAATGCTACCCTTTTATCGTGGAACACGGCATCATCCAGAGAAAGGGGATTGCTATTCGCTTCATAGCTATGACAACCGATGAGAGAATAATGCGGGGGTAGCGTCAGAGCACATTTATCAGGGGCTATTTATGTGGGATCGTGCATCGTCACAGGGAAAGCGAATTGGAGATAGTGATGCCCATCTACTGTATAGATAAAACCAGGGTTGAGGACCGGTTATAGCGACGTCAATCTACTGTAGATAAAATCAGAGGTTGGAACCGGTGTCTCAGTAGGTGAAAGGATTCGATAACAATCACCAAACTAAATTGGTGTGGACATTAAAGTGAAGATTTCTACCCTTAGTCTCTGAAAATAAATGCAGTAATATCAGGCGACATTCCCTGCGGAAGAGTTGGTTCATATCATTCAATTTATATTTTCGTGAATGCGAGAAGGAATAATTGAGGTTGGAAAATTTTCAAGTCATGAATATATAAATGTTCAGGAGGCACAAGCATTACGTAATATTTTAATAAAATAAATGTTAAATTCAATTTATCTGTAATATTATATGTATTTCCTAGATTTTAGATCTTGATTATCCTGAGAATCTAGTTAATGTTGAGAGCTTTAAAATGTTTCAAACAATTTTAGATGTAATTTTGGCAATATAATTGGCAACTCTGACCTTGCTAGATCTTCACATAAGAGAAGAACTTGTACATTCATAGCCTGACTTTCAGGATTCATAGTTATATATTTACCTCATAAGACGTTGATGACAATAGATTGCGGGTCAGATGGCAGTAAATCAAATGAAATACCCGAAACTTGCTCTTGCCTCATTATTCTAATATGATTGTTTAATTATCATTCGAATCAGTCGCCAAGGATCATGTGACAACAAGTCACTCCATTGATCAAGCAATATGTTCCATTATTACGCTTTGCATCCTTTTTCCCAACTTTTCATTGTTGCTGGGTAATAAGTGTTATTATCTGATTGATCATGTACAATAATTATAGAATGTTTTAATGATTCCTCGTCAAACATTCCTTTGTAATCAAGACTGGGATGATATGGAATCTCTTTCTTTTTAGTTGGACAACAGACAAATTTGCACATTTCTAAGCACCACGAAAATTATCACCAAATCACTCACTAAAACACTAGATAAAAACCAACCCCAGGAACAAGCTGGATGTAGAAAAAGTTACTCGACTATGGACCATCTCCATCTAATAAATCAGCAGAAAAGGAAAGCAGCAGAATATAGAATGCCATTCGCTGTTGCACTTATAGACTTCAAGCAGGCATTCGATTCTTTTGGAATTCCCATGGTTATGGAAGCCAATTCTCTACAAGGGTGCAGACCTTGTATATGCCTAAGAACTGCAACATATATACAATCACAGCAACTCCTTTATCAGGCTACATAAAGACTCTGAACCCTTTCAACTCAAAAAAGGAGCAAGACAAGGTGATACCAGCTCACCCAAAATTTTCACTGCCTGCCTCGAGACGATCTTCCGAATCCTGGACTGAGAGAATAGATAAATCAAAATAGACTGCAACTATGTGACCAACCTCAGATTGGCATACGATGTCGTCCTTTTCGCAGAGAACCTACACAACCTCCAACCAGATGAACTAAACAAAGAAAGCAAAAAAGCCTACACATGAACTTCCGTAAAACAAAGGTAATGTGTAACAATCACATCGAAAAAATTACTGTACGCTTTCTAGACTAGATGACTACATTCACTGGTTATGTGGTTTACAATTTTCTCCCTTACTTCCTAGTCAGCATTTGGTGGTTGTTTGCGTTCCGTCGATTTCACCTCGACATGGTTTGACCTGGTGATGAGCATTTCTGTAACTTGTATCTGTTGTTTAAATTCCTTCCATAGTTTTTCTATTTCTATCTTTCTCTCCTTGTTTGCTATGCTGCACCTTCGTTTGTTACCTTTTTTGTTGTACGTTGCACTGCTTCGGGCGTTTATTCACTGTTTGCTTACTCATACTTTTCTCCTCAGGTCTCCGGCCCTTCTTACCACACTCTCGTAGTCTACAGCAGCACTGTGGTTGACAGTTTCACATCAGTTGCCCGGTGGTTATCACTGAGGCGTGAGTGGTGGTAAGTCTCCTTAGGTCTTCAGCCCTACAGTCATATCTCCCTCACCTATCACAGCAGAGGTGTGGTTCGTATCTCCATCACCATTTGTGGTGTGGTGCATTTGTTTGGCTGTTTGGGGGGGGATGAGAGGTTGTTGTTGTTACTGTTGTTGTTCTTTCTCCTCCCTACTCATCTTCCCACTTTATTAGGCCACTGCTAACAGCTGGGTTCGTGGATCTCATACTTTTAGCACTCCCCTCAATATTCGTGCAGTCCCTAGCAGTGCTTTGGTCTATGTCGTTTCTATCCTCATTTTTATCCCTGGTTCTTCCAATCGCGCTTTCAGTGTCCTTGGTACAATCCTGAGTGCATCTACTATTACTGGTACTATCCTGACTTTCATGGTCCATATATTATTATCATCGTTGTTGTTGTCGTTGTTGTTGTTGTTGTTGTTGTTGTTGTTGTCGTTCTTCTTCTTCTTCTTCTTCTTCTTCTTCTTCTTCTTCTTCTTCTTCTTCTTCTTCTTCTTCTTCTTCATACCTGGTCAAGTGTTCATCGTTGAAGACTGAGTGATTACTACCCTCCTCGGTTCTCCAGTTTTCCCCTCAGCGTCCCTGCAGATCATGACAGCCCCGTTTATATTGCTCCATCCCTGTTTTTCTGACATATGGCATGTTCTTTATAGCTGTCCAGCCATTACTGATGACTGGAAGCCGTCATTTAATGTATTTTCATCTTACTACCAGTTGCTTATCAGTGCAGATTTTGTGACTGCAAGTCTCCTCTAATCTGTTGCAGCTTTCTCGGTGTCTTTGCAATTCCGAGCACCATCAACGTCTTGGGTATCAATACTTCGTTCCAATTCATTCAATAACGTCAAGTACTTTGGCACAGTTACAACTTTTTTTTTTGTTTTTAGTTCTCAGACGATGTCTTGGAATATGATCTCATTTTTCTCTCTTTCGTTTTCACCCTGCTGTCCACTGGCACAAAGACCTCTAGAATCTAGCAGGACAACTCTTCCCACCCCCACTTTTTTTTTTTTTTTTTACATTCAGTTGTGTCTTCTATTTTTTTCCATTGGCTTTTCTGTCCAGAAAATATCTCAAGAAATGCTGAATAAATTTCAATACTATTTTGCTGACACGTTGGCAATTAGGTGAGGAATGATTGCTTACATTTTGGGACAAATCAAGGGATATTATTTGATTGAGAGATATTTTTCCGTCTTCTTTTCATATATTTATGTATATACTCACTCTGTCTGTATAATATCTTTAAAAGTTTTCTATGAATCTCGATGAAATTTTGTGGAAGGTTGGACAATAGGCTAAAAAAGATATGTATAAATTTCAGGACAATTCCATAAATAATTACTTCTCTTCACATTGATGTTGGCGGAGGGTTCCTTCAGTTATGACTATGTGTTTGTTTTTTTCAATTTGAATGTGGTAGTCAATTAATATATGAAAGTTTCAAAGTATCTCTTTCCATTTTCATTGACAGCCTCTGATTTATGCTTGTACTATTTCACGTTCCATTGTACATGATTATCTTCCATTTGTAGCACCTGTTTTGATATCATTAATGGCGATAGTATCAGAGCAGTGGCTCTCTGATCGAGATACGCATTTTTAAAGCAACAGTTCAGGATCAAAGTGTAATATCTGTTTCTCACGTTAACGCAATATTCCATTAGCACCAAGAGAAAAATCAGATATCAACTGTGTATTCAGTTTCTAGTTTGCAAAATAGCATGCTGGTAAATCATGTAAAACACATAATATGATAGGAAAAGAACGAAAGATATATAGATAATTATGAAGAAGCGGAAGTACATTCAGCACTTATCAGTGGACAGCTGTTACGATAAATCTTAGCATTTTATGCATCTAATATAGTGATACATAACATATAATGGAAACCTTGGAAAGAGTGTTCTGAGATACTTGGCGACGAATATGGTCAAAAACACCAAAAATTGGTCAAAAGCATCGAAGTGCAATAAATGTTGCTGATCAGAAAACGAGGTCACTCTTATCAAATGTATTGGTCACATAACTGTCCCATATATTGAAAACCATTAAGAATAGAAGGATGCATTTTTTTAACCATTTGATAAGACATATTTTGGATTTTTATCTTGTTCAGAAAACCTGAGACAGAATATGACCTGGCCTGTTAGTCACGTTTTTTCAGGCGTAGTACATCGGACAATGATGAAGATCAAAACATGGGATTTACAGTAATCAGTAACACATTCATTTAAAATTAATGGCATTTGTGACGAATGTGGTTGTCTATAGAAGTTAGCAAATTATAGCGTTTTTTCGTTAGCGAGTAATTTTTGTTTTCCTAGTTTTCACGGTGGTAAAGTACGGTAACAATACACTTCATACATCATTTAACAACCGAGTAAGCAAGGATTATCCCATTTCCAGTGTAACTCTGCAGGGTATAGATATCTTCTGAACATGTTTACGATATATTTTAAGGGAGACAGGGTTGCCAGATTGGGCTACTAGTAGTAGGTTGAGTGACTTCTATAATACGTTTGCTACATTCTTTAAAATCCTTAAAATCATTATCTATATTGCTTTTCCTTCAAATATATGAGTTAATCTAAACCATTAAAGATTGAATAAAATGGTTTTCGATCTGAGATGTAATTTGAAGATTCATTTAGATCTAGAAAAATGATAAGACCCCGCCTGGCCTTACCAACTTGGCCAAACTGAGAATCTACGGATTGATTTATTGTAACTATAGTACGAAACCATCATCTTCAGTTGGAACAGATGTAGGCATGGGGAATGACCTTGCAGCAGGCAGGTGTGTTGCATTTATATTTATATATTCATGATATGTGTGAACGTATCAAGTAAAATTAAAGTAAAAGAATGAAAAAGAAAATTAATTATGACATTCTTTATGATCTTCTGAAGACATGTAAAGTCTTATGGAAATGGAGACTCTTGAATCTTTAACGACATTGGAAAACAAGATCCGAGATTCAATAATCTACGCTTATTCACATTTAGTTATTGAGCTACAGCATACAATTAGGTAATTCCTTATTTTAAGGACATCTTTTTTTCCTCTTTCAATTTCTTGTGCGGTCAATTCAATAGATTTTCAAGCCATCCAAAATCATTTCCGTCTCGAGAAGAGAGGAATTATTTTCTCATGTTGAGGGGGTTCTATTTACAATGTAACTAAAATATTATACTTGGTACTTAATTTATGCTGTTTTCACAGAAGCATTGACAAAAGCACTGCCTACATTCTAAAATGGCTTATGATGTTAAATGTTAAAAAATGGAAAGAAACGAGACGATACACACAAAATCAGATCAAAAATCATACAAATCAAAAGAAAAATGAATGTACTTCTATCTGTAGTTTTAGTATATTATATCTATATGGTAGCAAGGGAGCACAATATCACTTTTACTTTATAACATCAATTATATCATTATTCATTTTCTGAAGATGAAAAACTGTTAATTTTTTATCAATTCAAACAATGTTTTTGATACTTTTTACCAGGTATTTTATCATAACTTTACATAGAAGACTATCAGAAGTAACTGAAATATAACGATTAAGGCGAATAGAAGAATTAAAAGAGATAATGAAGATTCTTAATGAAATACTGCAATACTCCAAAATCCGATGAAAAAAATAATTTTTAGAAAATACTACAAGAACAGAATCAATATGCCAGAGTTTGAATTGAATTGAAAATTCATGGCCACATTCTTTACAGAAAGGCTAGATTTGTCAAATGTGGCCATAAATAGCCAAAATGGCAACCCTGCTTCGAAATTCTCTAGCATAACTCGAGTTAAACTGCAATATTCCCTCGTTAGACAACTTGTCCAGTTTATCAGCAAATTCCCTCTCTGTGCTGATAAAGCTTATTATTACTATATCATATTAAAGCCGGCATGTGTTATCATTCAGCGGGCCGGGAACTCTGTTGCCTAATATTCGATCGAGCCCCTGTGTGTAAAGGACCCTTTTAAACAACGTCGACATCGAACAGAGAGCAATTAGCTGGCGTGATAGAACGTTGTTGCATGGAACATGCGTGTTGATTAAATAAAACCCTGGATTTTGGTGGGTCTCCACGGAACGATAGGGGATGAATTTATACCTAATCGAGACCAGATCGCTTCCGTCAGCGAGCATCGATTTGCAGCTGTTAGTATGTGGAGAGGACTGGGGGGCCCCCAATGGAAGTGGATTCAAGATTAAAGAGGAACATGACCCCTATGATCGGTGGATGCAGCAATTGGTTTCTGTCCGTGGAAACAGATGTAAGTTGTTCAATGATAAATGATAATTGGGTAATGGTTCATGGTGGACGGGTTGTCGCATTTATTGCCTAATCGTTAGATGGGATCCGTAAACAGAATTCCAGCGATTATTGCAAACGTTATTTTTATTTTCTTCTCTTTTTTCAGCTTTGTGATTGAAACAGCATGAAACAGCCATCCCTTGAAAAACACACTTTTGAACGGGTATAATCATTTTCAGACTACAATTGGGGGAAAGTAGATTTATTTAGTTAAACTTCATGCTGCACACGGGGGAAAAAGTAAATTTGAAAAAAAAAAAAGAATTTGATATCTCACTATGTTCTCATTGCAACCATCATAATATCTCAAATTTCAGTTAAAAAAAGCTGCATATGCATTGTAATGAATAACTCGCCATTCGAAATATCAATCAATAAATAAACATACGTACATTCAAATATGTTTTTATGTATGTACACGCAGAGAAGCAAAACCACATATATAAAAATAACAAATATATATACTTTCAATAATTGAACAACTGTAACGTCAAAATTAGAAGTCATTTAAGAAAAATCTGTGTGTGTGTGTATTAAGGAATAAGATCCGACAGAATGATTTTAAAATGCGTCATATTATATAGAAACTCTTATTTGAAATGATCTCCTGTCGAGTCATACATTAACCGTGTTATGATGAGAGATCATTTCTCAATAATATAATGCAATTCAGACCTGTTTGTGTTAAATTTTCAGAGAAGTCATTCACATTTTTGAAAAAATCGGATGATTTGATTTCTTATTTTTATTGTTGCAACGTGGAGATAACTAAGAGAATCTGCATACGTCAACTTGCCATCTCAAAGTATAAATCAGACACATGTGGATTTGGGGTTGCCTTTTGCTGCTGCACGGGGTGAGGGATATGCAATTCTTTGTTTAAAAAAGAAACGGCTGTATAACATTTGCAACCTACGTTCAAAATGTCGCCGCTATCGAAGAAAAGAAGACATCTGTTTTGAACCGTTTTTGATTCGACATTACCGAAAATCCCTTCTTTTTACATTCCATAACGCCTAAAAGACTTGGCTGAAACGTTGCAGTAACAAGAAAAAATCAGAAAAATGATTTTTCAGGCTTTTACTTATCTCAGCAAACAAATTTTGAAGACAAAAAAATGAATTTAAATGAAATTTTATGAATGATTGGCCATTTGCAACAGAAGAATGAAATTCTGGGGGAGATCTTGTCTCTAATTCCTACATATTTTCATGATTATGCATGAAAAGAAGTTGAAAACAAAGAGTTTATGGAAACGGAAGTAATGTATCTTGGAATATTTCTCTCAATAGTTGTACAGTTATCTCCCTTGAGTATTAATGTGTTGCTTTTTTCATTTTATTTTTAGTTATTAAATGCTTTTGGCAAACGTTTACGCTTTCTGAACTCTTTCTAGTTACGTGAGTAACTAAAAAGAAGTTAAAATTATCTCAAACGGTCGATTTAGCGAAATTCGAAATATTACATCCGTATGACTTGTTGTTCTCCAAACTCTAATAACATCTGGTAAGGCAATCAATCACTGCAGGTTCTGATTTTACCTTCAGGAATTTCGGGTGAGACTCAGCGTTCTAATGAGGCAGGTAACCCCCAGACTATTTAAACTGAGAAGCAGGTGAGCCGCAGATTATTCTCACCTGAGGATAGATGATTGATCGATTAACTTATTCGACTGACACTGGCTTAATCTCTCTGGTCAAGTGTGCGTTTAAAATGGTCTTTCATCAAAGGCTATAGTCAGAGGATTTTCATTATTCTACAGTCGGCAATTGAGTGTAACGACGTCTTTTTTTCGCTGACTTTTTATCATCAATGAGCCAGTACCCACCCAGCATTGTCCTTTACTGTTAATCAACCCATCCCAGGATTTTTCCAGCTACAGATTTATTAGAAACCGTCAACATAAGTCATTACCAAAACTGTCAGCATGGTTTTTTTCCCATTTTCAAGATGGTTAGAATGGTTGCCTGGTTGGTTATATGTATCATACATATAGACTGTAACAATGACCTGATATGTATGCAGCATTTATTACACATACTGGCCGAACCAACGACTACCTATGTATGTTCCCCCTCCTCTCTCCGTCTCTCTGTCTCTCTGTCTCTCGCTCTCTCTCTCTCTCT
>OY735231.1:45654491-45681991 GCA_963457665.1 Thysanoteuthis rhombus | reverse complement strand
TACATAAAACATAAAAAAATTAGTTTAATTCCAATTTATTCATTTCATGCAACTTTTTTTATTTTGCAAATAATCAATCTTTTTGCGGAGGGATCAAAAACACTTGAATGTTAATGATAAGTTTAATATAATTAAAAAAAAGATCTATATTAAGGCTTAAGATAGGATAGCATTCGTACATAAGATTTGATTGTACCCATCACTGTTCATGTTTGAGAGGTGCGTCCATTTCAGTCAATCAGTGCATTTACTACAAAACAGCGACAACCGATTAAAATCTCTCCTCAACACTGATCGGCTGGAGTTCGTGTTGTAATGTCATCAATTGATTGGAGAAAAAGAATATTTTATACTTTTCCACTTGATCCTCGTGTGATTAAGATTTCTTTCGCCCAACTGTCCTCGTGCTCAATAATTGCACGCTCAATAGTCGACAAACCGAATTTCGACGTTCTTTTTAGTTTTCCTCTTCTCATTGTAGCAGCTAACAAAAAAGACAGGAAACAACACTGTTTCTTTGAACAAAAAAAAAAGAAATACAACTATTGCAAAAATGTAAAAGAAGTGCAAGATGACCGATTGGTTGATGGCCGACGGGATTGGAGCTGCGGCCCTAATTCAAACTCCGGCTGAGATAGTTTGTGATCACTTTGCTGTAGCGTCTTCGGCAACTGCATTTATCCATATCCCCCAACCAAAGGGTCATAGCCAAGCGCAGGCCTAATTTCTTAAACTTACTTGGACATAATGAAAAAATTGAAAGAAAAGACAAATGAAATACAAGTTACATTGAAAATTTGGAAAAAGAATATCTGTGCAATATATGTACAGAATATGTGCAACAGGTGCATTGTCGTCAAAGTTTCTATGAGAAAACTGAGGCCGTACGAAATCTTTTATTTAGCAAGCGAGATAGAAAATAAGTTGCGATAAACAAGAAGCAGCATTTTCAATCATAAAATGTTCTGTTGTGTGGGTCATAAATGATTGAGTATCGTTGTTAGTAGCATAGAGTCATGTTGACATTCAATTACTGACTGAGACAGTTCATAATTTTCTGTTTGAACTTTGTTAGAGGTGTCGAATAGACAGACTATTTACTTAATCTGTATGTTGTTTTATTCACAACGTTTTGCCTGTGCACCCTAAAGCAATATTCGGAAACCTTGCCTCTTAAATAAGACATCTGAAGGAAGCTCCCCAAATAATATGCTCAATCGGATCCATTAACAAGTTATAAATAGCATTTTGGAACCCTTTAGCATGAAGGCCATTTATGTAAACGAAAGTGGCTACCTGGTGAGAAAGTGACTCGGAATTTGGCACCAAAACATAATACCGAGATTTATTAAAATATATCGGGATATATATTGAGAAAAAAAATCTGATATGATATGTTAAGTAAACTACAGGCATCCGTTTAATTAAGGGATCTCAAGTTATAGAGAATGCTGGAGGGTAGGGGACCAAAACATTGAGGAGAAACATATCAACGACCATACTACAAAAAAATTCAGAATTTCTCGCCTATAAATTCGAATCCTCAGCATTTTGACGATCCTATCCCTTCTATTTCTTTGACGCAGTCAATACTATGATCAGTTCAGAGAAATAACACTGTGTATTTGCAATTTTCTTGAAAAATACTTCTTCTTATCCTCACATCAAGAATAGATACAACTATTCGACGCAATAGGACTGTGTACCAGAGATTCCTTCGATAAAAAACTACATAAATAGCTCCATGATTTTTTGCCGTAGCTTTTCCTGCCCGAGAAATACAAATTTTATAAATCAAAAGTTACTTTTAAGATAGATTTAAGCGTATTCTTGAATTTCTTGCGTTTGAAGAAATCTTTGATTTTCGCCTTTCAAAGTATTCAACATCAATTGCAAGACAAGACATGAAATTTGGGATTTTTGAGATGGCTGCTAATTTGTTTTATGCAAAGGAGGTAGGGTTTTTTTTACCGGTTCTTTTCTTAGAAACGCCTTTTTTCTAAAAGGAGATATCCAATGGAACATTTTGGTATCCGTTTCATAGTGTTCTGGAGTTGATGGGGGCACGAGAGGGCCATTTTGCCTCTGCAATATTTTACCTAATAGTAGGAGAGCCTGGGATATATCCCCCCCTTGCAAAAACACACCGGCAGATCCTTATTTATCATCACATTTCCGAATGCCCATATGTATGCCTACGTGAAAATGCAAAACTTTTTTTCCAGCCTAGGGTGGTCATTACTTCCATCAGATCCCTGTTTATTAAGGGACTTTGTGACACGTATACCTCATCATTATATATATTTGTGTGGGTGTATATTTGTGTTTCATGTATTGCAGGTGTGTGAATTATCGCGAAATACTAGTTATACCCAATCTACAGCCATTATCAAAAACATGAAACATAAATGTTTTTAGTTTGAGACCCTAGCAAAAGTATTGCAAAGTGTTTGATTTTCAATGGGTGCTCCACAGCTGTGGCCTTGTGTCAGACTAAATCAAAGCTCAATAAATATTTATAAGTAGGGCATCTGTGCTCAAACTACTCATTTTATCATTAATTTTGACTTTTTTTCACCTTCTTTGCAATTTTAGTTGCTTTTATCAAAACTTTGATTGAAAAAGAAATCGTCACAATTGATAATAATACGTTTTCAAAACTTCTTCATCCGATGATAAGCATCAATTCATGGTAAAAAAATTATGTCCATAGTTTCAGGAAGAGCCATTATTAATTAAAGTGTGTAATGGTGGTAAACAGGGTTATTTTTACCACCATCACATTCGAATAGTACATCTTAAGAAGGCTGTAGAATGAATCGACCGAAATTTCCAGTTTAACAACACTCACAGCGAGTAGTAGTTCAATTGTCCGGAAAACTCCTTCAATTTACAGCGCTTTTAGGGATAACAAGGACCCACTACAAGAATAATCTTGAATTAGCTCGTTGCTGGTTTATTTTCATTAAATCAAGATTAATATTTTTTTGAAACCTTGTAAATCCAAATACTGCAGACAGCAACAATTTCAGTCATTGCAGTTAAATTGGATAGCTACGAATGACGGAAATATCTTTCAGTCACACCATGAACGCACCCCTTACTTGAAGTTACGAAAGATCTCTTCAGTTAGTTTTATATTCATCTATCTTCAACAGGTGGAAGTATCTATCATTTACAGAGAAAAATTGTACTGTATATTTTGCGCTGCCCTGTATAATAAGAAATACTGCTACGATTAAAACAAGGCGACTGAAATACTCCTACTACAGTTGTACATTTCCTTTTCGCAAATTTGACACTACTTTCTTAACAGTCTAATGCATCCTAAGTTGTAGGTAGTGACAAGATTGCTAAGTAGACAATAAAACTACCATCGTCTACTTGATGATTAAATCATCTGTAATTTGGAATGAACTTCCATTTTCCAAGGCTGTGATATGACAACGCTTCTTAAACGACTTCATAAAAATGGGATTATTTGTTTGTTTTTTTTTCTGTTATATTTGGAATTAGACAATCAAAGAAAAACAGATGTCTTCTCCAAAGCTCTGAGAAAAGAATGTTTTTATTGGGTTTGCTGTGAGATAATCTTGGACTGTAACGAGTAGTTTTTTTATTGTGGAGGAAGCAAAGACTGTGAAGCTAAGATCTTTCAACATAGGTCATTGTGACCGGGTAAAGCCCTTCACTACCCTGTTCCGTTGCCTTACACTCACCGAGGTAGATCCTTGGGAAGACGATTGTAAGTTAATAACCGTTGCGTGTATTTTGCATGCGTGCATCACTGAATGCCAACACCGACACTCATCTCGACCAGGATGAACTTGGGAATCTCGCCAAATTGAACGAGCATTTCTCAAGTGTCTTTTTTTATTCAAATTAAGACAACCTTCGGTGACTTAAGTTAATTGAATCTGTCAACACAGTGGTTCATATAAACTAGAGCGGCAACTCCCAGGTTTAGATTGAGGGTTTTTGTGCATAGCACCTGTCACTTTTCTCCCCATCAAACTGGACCAGTCATTCGTATTGCTTCTTGGTAATATTTCCCCATTCTTAAACGCTCCCTCTTTTGACCCCTAAATATTGTCTCGTCTTTGTAAGCCGGGTATTCTGTTTAAGTCAGCCTGTAAAAAGAGAGTAATCAAGAATTATTCTTAATACACGGCCGATTCTCTTTACCTCGCCGTTACTTCGGGTTACACTCCATGAAGATTTTCACCCACACATTTCAATTTCTTTGCAACTGCATCAAATCCCTCAGGGAACTCAAAGAAGTACTTTCTAAAGAAGACAATCTGATGCTATATCTCACGACGGACTGATGATGATGATGATGATGATGATGATGATGATGATGATGATGATGATGATGATGATGATGATGATGATGATGATGATGATGATGATGATGATGATGATATTTGTTGTCGAAGCTGCGATCCAATACTAGCTGAAATGTTGTTAATAGTAGACGATACCGATCGAAACATATTGAGGGATTTGGAAAAAATAGATGACATAGAATTTTCCAAAATATCCTCGACTACCTCTCAATATATGGGGAAATAGTGATATGCACGAAAATTTCGAGACAAAACTAAGAAAATTCAATAATAAGAAATCCAATAAAAAAGAGTATAATGCAATAACTGAAAAATTCAGACGCACGAGATTTCACATGACACTTCAGCGAGACTTCAACGGTAAGTCATCAATCAGCCTTGAAATGAAGGGTTTGTTAAATAATCATAGAGAGAGAGAGAGAGACAGAGAGACTCAATGAGACACGAAGTAAATATTTAAAAGAGGGGGGGAAATCAACTGAAGAAGAAGAGGGAGGAGGAGGAGGGGAAAATAGATGAAGTACAGGAAGTACAAAGATAAGAAATATAAGAAAAAGTGAATATTAGAAAAATGAGGATAAAATAAATAATGAATGCAGATCGGGAACAAAGAAGAAGAAGAAGAAGAAGAAGAAGAAGAAGAAGAAGAAGAAGAAGAAGAAGAAGAAGAAGAAGAAGAAGAAGAAGAGGAGGAGGAAGAAGAAGAAGAAAAAGAAGAAGAAGAAGATGAGGATGAGGATGAAAGGAAGAAGAAGAAGAAGAAGAAGAAGAAGAAGAAGAAGAAGAAGAAGAAGAAGAAGGGTTGTCCCTATAGATCGATCGAAATCAAATTAAAGAAAATCATTTTGTGTCCAATATTATCGAGTGCATCGGTCATCAACAATGTTTCAATCAGGAAGATATAGAAAAACAATAGTCAGCAAGAGTGCAATGTAACAAAAAAAAAGTAAAACGTCATTGTATTTTGTATCTGGAACAGGGTCAATGACGTCAGAGACGCGACAAAGCAAAACGAGTTGAAGATACAAAATGATGTTGCTGTTGACGTAAACAGAAAATGAAAGAATTTTGCTTTTCATATTTATAATCATTTTCTTCAGAATGTATCGTCGTCAAACTCCAGAAGGTTGCCGTCGATTTTTCTTTTATCGTAACCACAACAAAAACGACACTCACCTAATTTAGGAATGTAAACTCTCCACTTGCCCGTCACATCCAACCAACGAGACATAAAAACAAAATCAACATTTCTTTAGCGTCAATCTTCCTATGGAACTGAAACACGGGATCAAACCAGGAGATTGACTTCTCAAACTGAGAACCATGCAGCGTGCAGAGGGAATGACTGCGCTTGGTGTCAAAATGAGAGATCACAAGACAGCACAGTTTATTAGAAAACAAAGGAAACAGGAGTCAGAGTTATTATAGAATCCATTAGGAAACTCAAATGGCATGCTGCAAGAATGACAGGCAATCATTGGGCATCACATTTCCCAGCGTGGTTCCCCTGAGATCATATGCATAACTATGGCCGGCAAAAAGATGGTGTGACGAACTAAACAAGTTCAGATTTCAGAGTTCTGATGAATCTTGGGTAAAATCTATGTCCAACAACGGACACTGAAAAAGCTGTTACAAATGACAAGCAGCACTCTTACCGACTAAGCTAAGTTGGACAAGGTAGCAAACGTATATTTATATATAGAGAGAGTAGACAGACAGAGATGCAGGTTGATAGAAATATCCGTAATCATTGATATTAGACAAAGAAAATAATCCACACATATCATAATCAGCAACGAGCACATGTCTTCTGCCACTTTAGTAGACGCACTGACGGAGTAAAAAAGAATGTTTCTCTTGTTCTATTGATGAAATAAGATTCTGAATTACGAGAATAATATGATATTACAGAGAAGTAATAAAATCAAAAAGAATAAAAAGATAGAAATCTATTTGTGGTAAACAGAACGTTGCCATCCTCAATGCTCACTGCAGGTAATAGGGCAATTGCGTGCTGGTCAATTTTGTACCGGTCATTTGCGTACCTAGCTATCTGCGTAATGTATGTTTTTGTGACTGCAAAATTGCGAACCTGTCATATGTGAATCTTGATATTTGCCTAGAGTATGGTTTCTGACCAAGTCATTTGCTTACCATTACATGTAAATATTTTCCACAGTTATAATGGTAACCAGATGAGGACTGCCTTGTTTGCGACTAATAACCTTGTTGACTTTTGTTCCATTTGTGTTTTTAATGAATTATTATGTTTAGTTTGTGCCGCAGTATTGCAATGTTTTAAACATTAATTGCTATTTTATAATATCACAATTCACTTTCATTTCAATTTTTCAGTTTTTTTATTCTCTAATCGCAACGAAAATAACTCGGTCTCTATCGGTAAATAGGTAAATAGTAGTACTGAACATAAACTCAATTAATAATAATGATTTAAAATAATTATTTGATAAAAAATAAATGATAAAAGTAAATATCAAAATAATTGCTTTTATAAACATTCTCAAACAAGCACATAAGCCTGGTTTCGACTGAGCAACCGGCCGACTGCAGTTTCATTGTTCAACACTATCCACAACTTCTTTACCAATGGTTTGACGGCTGTTTACTTATTCATTTTTTTACCTCGTGTTTGATGTTTTAGAGGAATTAATCTCATACATTTCAGTGGTATATAACAGGCTGTAAAGTCAATGCAATTCTCTAAGGAGACAAAAAAGAAAACAAAAAAAACTCTGAGAAGATGCTACTCATTAGCAAACAATATATATTCAATACAATATATTTCTAAAAATGATAAATATCTCCTTTTCATAGAAATCCATAATACTAGACTTTGCAGTTTTTTACAATATCAGAAGGTCAAGTTAAGTCAAATAACTTTGATAGTTAATTTTTCATCGTTGTCAAATATATTTCTGATTAAAAAACATATTAAACGCCTTCTGGAAAGAGTGGTTTTATTTCATATTTGAGCTGAAAGTTAAAAAAAGATTACATTCAATGGATTCAGTTGGCTGGAAAGAGTTCGAAGATGACACTTATTAAAAAATCACTCTTTTATGAACTCATCCCGTGTCTATTTGGAAAAAAAATTATTGGGAGCATTTCGATTTTGAAATGGAAACATGACTTATCTGCGCGTGTTTGTGTGTATATATATATGTGTGTGTACATTTGTGTGTGTATGTGTGTGTGTGTATATGTGTGTGTGTGTGTACGTACATTTATGTGAAGAGGTAGACGGAGATGCAATGCATAATTCCACAAACAGTTTTGGTAAATCAGTTCGGCAATGCCTGGATGCACTTGAATGATTGGGTTTCATTAATTCAAATGGAATTTAACATTCGTCTATTAATAACTTCCGATGTGGTCATAATAAATTAGTCATACCTGCCAAATCACCTATCCCCTGGTCTTTCTCCTTTATCTCTACTTGTCCCATCAGATAAGTCTACATCAGTATATATCTTCACACACACGCACACACATACACACACATATATATATATATGTATATATATACATATATACATATATATATACATATATACATCTTTACACACATGCACACATATATATGTATATATATATATATACATATACATATATACATATATATACATATATACATCTTTACACACACACATATATACATATATATATATATACGTACATACATATATATATATATATATACGTATATAGATCTTTACACACACACGTGTATATATATATATATATATATATATACATATACATATATAATATATATATACATACATATATACATATATATATATATATATATATATATACATACATATATACATATATATACATGTGTGTCTGTGTCTGTGTGTGTGTGCGTGTGTGTGAGATGCTATCGAAATGTTCGAAAGATATGTCAACAAAACGAGTCTGAAAAGTAAAACTCAAACCAATCGGAAACCATTCGACCTAGAAAGCTGGGATAAAAAAATTAAAAAAAAAAAAGCAAACCAAAATCAATTTGACTTATTGAAATATCAGATTTTTTAGCTTTTAATTTCTGTTTTAACTTTATTTATTTTTTCAGGTATCATTTGATGATTATTCAGGAAAATATATATGTTCCATTAATAAATATTTCCGTCATTTCTAGACAATCATCATCATCGTTCATGGTCGAAGATGACCACAGTTTCAGTTCTGAGCGGTGATACAGCAGTTGTGCAGAGTAGAGTCTGAAGTCATGACCTGTTCGACTTATAGTTTGGAAGATTTCTGGTCTGCTTGGTCCGAGCAGCAGGACACAGTCATGTTGGCTGTGGACAGACCAGGATGCACTGTGTATCACGTAGTGCTCATCTTGCTACACGGTACATTGCTGCCACTTGTGGACATCACTACTTGGCTTGGCATCAAATTTGTCCGTCTGCTAGTCTGGTTGTCAACCATGGCTAGAGAGCCAAAACATTCACTCAGGGCAGGCGAGGAATAGATTAAATCATACCTTGCGGACGGATATTAGTGCAAAGTAGTGATGGAATGATTTGAAAATTTCATATCACGATCTTTGTAAGGGAAATCATCACGGTCAACAATATCATCGCAGTATTAGTAAAATGTGCAGAAAGTGTTAAAGGAAAAAACAGGTACTGATGCTCAAACTGCAACGTACAAGGGCATTTGTGTTCCGGACAACTACATCCTGGTCATTGACGTCCCTGGACATTTGTGTCCAGCATTTTTGTGTCCAAGTCATTTGTACCCACTTTCCTGATGGGATGGTGAGTGCCAACAGCAGGCTCACTTTTTTAAGTTTGGACTTTAAATTAAATGTTTTGATCAATAAGATACTAGTTAGAGAGGGAAATAACTTCGTACATAACAGAATAGCATTTTTTTTTTCATTTTGTTTAAAAAATCTATCTTTAAAATAAAAAGTTTATCCGATAAAAAATTGTTTTTATAAAAAACAAATAAGTTTGTTGATAACGAGATAGAGAACCTTTCATAATTCTTCATTTGTGGTACAAAAATAAGTAAAAGTAATCATAATTCAATCAAAATATGTAAAAAAAAATATTTTTTTCAAGTTTTGATAATTGTTTTAGGATTGAATGATAACTTCCTGTTCATGTATAATTACAACGAAAACAATGAAATTAATAAAAGTAATCAAACACAGCGCACACCAGTTGAAAGTTTTTGAACTTTTATTATAAGGAAGCCTCAGTTTACATTATTCACAGACAAGTTAGACAGACAAAAAGTATTATCTTCTTCTATTCCGACGTTCTGAAATCACACATTGTTCAAAAAGTTATCTTACCTTGCATTTGCTATTATAATAATCGACTATCAAATACAGTCACAGTAGTAATGACAATGAAGATTTGATTCGGTAGTATTAGCTTTAGGAAATCTATCCCAGTTTATAGTAAAACCGTTAACTGTTTAGTCTCGAATGAGAAGTGAACGCAAAGGGTCTCAGCCAGAGATTGGACTCAGTCCACCGATTCCAGTCTCCACGAGGTCATTGGGAAAGAAGAGTGCGTATTATTCATTTTGCCGAAAATGATTTCTGGGGAAATCAACCGTTCCAATCGAATCCAACAGAATGAGACGCCAGTAACCGTGAAAACCTACACCAAAGAGAAATAGCAATTACCATTCATCTCCGAAACCATTTTATTTAATGTGTAATACGTACTCTTTGTATCGTACCAACCAACTCATTTCACTGGGTCGGAAGGTGAATATCTTGACATTTTTGTAAAATGTCACTCCGATTATCAATCATATTTCTGAGGTCATTTTCGATTAAACCACATCTCTTTTCAACTTTTGACCTTATCCACTGCCTAAAACGGTTCCAGTAAGCCTAAAACAGCGTTCAATTGTTACATATGGTTCCCACCATTGATGGAGATGAGCAAAATTACGCAGTTTGATTTCTAATATATGTGTTATTTATTTTTAGATTATATTTCAGATTATTAAAACGTTAGGATAAAAAGAGATGGATGTATTAGTTTGAAGAATATGAACGATGAAGTAGAACGAGAAAAAGTAAAATACCCATCGATTTGTAAAGCCCACAGGAGCAACATATAGCCAGATGGGCGGACACTGAAATGGATTTTTAAAAACGAGAGTTTCTCCCATGTGAATATGAATATAAAAGTAAGGGAGAAACTCTTGCCCAGACTTGAACACACGTCACCTTTACCTTGGAGAGGCTAGGTTGATTGTACCAACTGCTGTAACCGACCGAATCACGCTGACTCAGTGGCAAGATCAAATATAACCTCAATAAAATTCATTCCTCACTGATCTCTCTCGGGCCCAAATTTGTTATTATTTAAACAGAGGTAGTATCAAATTTACGATGAAAGGAAATACTAACCAAGAAACTGTTAATGATAATGATAATTGTTGACAATGCTTCAATGAATAATACATGAAGAAAATATTGCTTTATTGTTTTTATTTCATTTTAAAAGATTCAAATGGCGTAACCACTTTTCAAACTGAATGTAAAATCCCTTTCCGGAAGGCAATGTGGCAAGTTGATTTAGAAGGTTTCAAAATTCGATTTTAAAGAAAATCTAAAGATTAGCATTAAAACGCTTTATTATCGGATTGCTAATTGCGCATTATTTTGGACATCTGATTAGGATTAAGAATTAGAATTAAAAACAAATACCACTCGCAATCCTGAAAAAACATTCATTAATACTTGATTTGGTTCTTTTGCTGAAACGAAGACAGAAAAATCACCACTCTCAAAGACAAAGTCCGACAAACACAAAATCAGGAAACGACAAATGCATTTGGTGTCAAAACTGAACAGAGTTTTCTATATTTTCCTACACGTTTTTCAGATTATTTTTAAAGAGATTCTAATAAATTAAAATTATAGTTTCAAGTTCAGAGATTAGGTATTTTCATTTAGCTACAAATTAATCGGACTAGTGTCCTCTTTTTAAACTTAATATCTGAGGTGTGAAGTGCAAAGATTTTTTTTAGAGGTCTTTGATTAATTTCAAGGTGCCTTGAAGACAGAGTATTTTTCACGCTTTTGGAATGGTTGTACATCAAAATTCTTTTTTAAGTACACTACTGTTTTTGTTCAATCATTTAGTTAATGCAAAAATAATCGGTTTTTCACAATGAACTTTAAAATAGTATATCCCAGCCGAGAATGAAAGTTATTAATCGGGAAAAGAACTTTTGGAATCAACACATTTTTGTGTCCGTTTAAATCTCCGAATAGGTTTTCAACTGTTGTTTGTTTTTGGCGGAAGTGGTCGAAAAAAGTCAGTCTGTCAGAGAGAGGTGTGGAGGTTGGTGAGCTAGAGGGAAATACAGGCAGACGTTGACATGGAAAAGAAGTGGTCCTTGTCGGTCAACCAATATTGGACGTCACTGTTGCAGTTCTCGGTTGAATTCCTGACAATAATTCGTGCTGTGATAGTTTTGCCAGGTGTCAAAAAGTTATAGCGATGATTTCATTTGCTAACTACAGTGACCATTATCTTTTTTTGATGTACGCTTTTTTTTTCGTGGGGGGGGTCTTTCCAGCCATTGCGATTATTGTACAAGATCCATTTTCCCATTACGTTACAAGGTTAACAAGAAATGGATCGTTTTTTTTGGCACAAAAGGATTGCAGAGTAGACTTTGGGACGGTGACTTATTTCCCTCAGTTCGTGCAGCATCCACTTGTCGAGTTTTTTTGGTTTTCCAATTTGATAAAAACTGTTGAATGGTCAACGTTTAGTTCTTCTCCGACTTCCTGTGTTGTTTTGCATTGGACTGCCTTATTAATCGCTTCCAATTGTCAATCACAGAAAGATGTCCACAACCCTCTCCATCTTTCCGAAATTTTTGGAACCAACACTGAGCTTAAGATTCGTTGATAGTTCCCCGGCTAAATACTTGGTTGTTATTGCAAGCATTTTTTGCAACTTTATGTCCTTTTCTTTTAAACTCACACGATTGCTTAAATTTGCCATTCTTTAATCGTGGATTTGACAACTTCTTCTTCTTCTTCTTCTTCTTCTTCTTCTTCTTCTTCTTCTTCTTCTTCTTCTTCTTCATCATCATCATCATCATCATCATCATCATCATCATCATCATCATCATCATCATCAGTAGTCTTTTAGCGTCCGTAGTTGGACATAGACCTTCCCCAGGATTTGCCACACTTCCCTATCATGGGCGTCACGGGGCTGGTATTTCCTGAACTTGTCTAGTTCGTCTCTCCATCTAACACTTTGTCAGCGTCGGTTGCGTATATGGTCTCGGGGGATCCATGTTGTGAGTCACGATGTCCATTGATTGTCTGCCATTCTTGCAACATGGTATGTGTGTTATTCTTCTAATATATCTGTAACTTTGTTGGAGATCAACTAGTATATATTCATTTGTACGTGTGAACGTCTCCCTCTCTGTATGTGCTGATGTGTGCGTGTGCATGTGTGCTTGTATGTGTGTGTGTGCCATTATTATAGTTGATCGTACAAAAGGTCCGAGATCACTTGTTGAAAAGGAGAAAGGATAAAATGTTGAAGAAGAGAGTAAGGTCAGAGCATGCGCTCGTAGGATAACATACGATTGGTTGAAAAATAGAGTAACCCAAGTAACCGCCGTGGCGATCGCCTAATTGGATAGGGTTGTTGAAAAATGACAATGTTTTTATTATCTGTGCTCTGCAGGTGGGGGGGGGTAACTATGTCGATAACTAATAACAAGCGATTGGACTTCGGCGATATCTGCAGGGCATTTAATCAAATAAAAAGGTAGACTTGAGGTCGTCAACCAAGAGGAAAAAGATATTAAATAGGATGCACACACACACACACACATACATACACACACACACATATATATGTATATATATATATATATATATATATATATATATATATTAGTGCATGTGCTTGTGTGTGTGTTAGAGTGACAAGATTTTAGACAATATATAAGATATATGATTTGATGAAGTGGAAAAACTAATATTTTTCATATATTTATTTCCAATAAGGCGTTTCGCTGACAACAAACTACATCAGATCAGTCTCAAATGATGTTGCATATTTTCCAGCAAAACCAGTGATAAATATTCACGCTATCGTAAAAGGCATAAAAATTTGCAATGAATTTCGTCGACCTCCCTGCTCCGAAAAAAAACAGCTTTTAAATAGGGGATGAGGGTCAATTAAAAATATGTGTTCAAGTTAAATTGAACCCTTAGTTATTGTCCAGTAGCTTTGGCGCATGCCTTCGATAATTCAGACGTTTTAATGATCAAGCAAATAGACCACGTGGGTAAATTATCAATTGCTGACACCTTTTCCAATGTATAAATTGAGCACCCTCAGCAATACAAATGCCAAAAGACCATTTCTATTGAATAACTAACCAACTCTGTTTTCTTTATTGGTATAAATCATAATCTTTGTTTGCTACCAACTAAGGATAGTATGGTTAGACACTCGTTTGTTTGATCTGGCACTTGCATTATTTTCTCTGATTTTATATATGCCACATCAAACTCATTCTGGTGAGAATATTTTCCTCTTGTTTTTGATTTGTGAACTATTTGTGTTATTTTCTTCCGTAAAATGATCCCATAGACGGAATCAGAGGTGAAATTATAAGGAAAATTTTTACCTAGATACCACCTGATGGAGATCCTAAAATGACATGAACAATCATCTCTATTATGATCAGTTGCAGCTACAATCTTTAAAGCCCGTCCTCAAACGTCAGCCAGATATTTTTTCGATCCCAGGTGTCAAAGATTTCTAAACATGTCTGGATTATCATCTTAATTCCATCAGCCACAGTTTTGCATAAGATTTTGGATGATCCATGTCATGAGTTATGATGGCTGGTGATTGTTTGACATACTAATAACATGGTCTGCCTCTTGCCATTCGAGCTTTGTACTGTTTCCTGAATATTTTTATTCAGTTAAAATCTTCTCAAAACTCTAACTGAATAACATATTTCATTTGATCTCTCTCCTGGATTTCGTTTTCAATTTTAACTTGCACTTGACATTTTTTTTCAAAGTAGCTTCAAGACTTCAGTATTTTTAAGAAGTCCTTAGACTTATCGAAAGGAAGTCTATCATTGTAAGCCGTCGGATGTAATTTTGAATCTAAGAGGGGTCAATCAGGGATGAACAATATTAACCTGTACATCTGGGGGTCTTAGGGTACTGTAAGTACTCATGGGTAACCTTTTTTTAAAAGTACCCAATTCGGGGGCAGTTTCAGACCATCTTACCTAGACTGAAATAAAGAAGTAGGTATCCGCTGTTACTCCATGTACTTTTCCTACACTAATTCTAAACGGAATACGAAAGTACCATTCTATTTTCTATGATCGAGTTGATCCTACATTGAGAGTGAATGAATATTTTCCCTTAACAGGAATAATAGCCCATGATATTCACTTGGTGTTTATTCAGATGACGTTGAGTGCCTGGGGCTGATCCAATTCACGTCTGCTTCTGTGGAAATCAACCTAGTAAATTCCATTATTTGCACAGGTCCATAAAGCGGACCGAAGAACGCTGGTTTTATTGTAGCAATACGGCGCCTTATCTCATCCAATAAGATCGTGGCGTTTATCACAAGCGTAAACACATAAAGGAACGTTCATCCATATTGTGTTCTCATCAAGTAAGCAATAAACCCACCCAAATGCCTGATATAATTATGCTGTAAACACGAGACTTTTCTACAGTAATCCTCTTTCGGGTAGATAAACATAGGAGGTGCCAAATGGCCAAACTGTTTATGGAGTCGTCGAACCGAGTTCAAATTACAGCTGTAGTATTTTGTGGTTACTCCACACGCATATCCTTCGGGAAAGTATGCATCCACTTCCCGGTTCCACTGTTATTGGTGTAATAGTGCAGCTCTGTAAGGCAGGCTATTTAGGAGAAGTCTATTCTAATGGGCAAAAGAAACTGTTTCCGAGCTGCTTAGGGATGATACCAAGCTTAAAGACGACAGGGAGTTTACTACTACGACCTCAGATTTGAATTTAACCTAACGATTCACCGATGGATAATTGTGCGAACCGACTTTTCCCTGGCGGATATTTGGCCGAATAAGCATATAACCGAATGAATATATATGACTGAAATCAAAAGCTTTCTCCTTTCTCTTGTTGAGATTACTTTTACTGGCAAAATGACTTCTAATTGGCATGAGTAGCATAAGGAAATCAGAAAAAAATCATGTATACATTTATCCCTTGATATTAGCAGATTTTTTTTAGGGTTTCAATAATTCACGTTTCAGTTTTGAATAATCCCCGGGGAGTTTTGTGGCGTCCCGAGAAAAAACTGCATCATGGAAAATAAGTTATGCAGTATAATCAAACCAGGGAGAGTTTACGAATTTATAAAATCATCATAATGATATTTGGGGAATAATTTATTTATGTAGTTAATATAACCCCCCTCCATAAAAGGATTAAAACACACACAAAATTGGATAGTCGAACTGTAAATTAGAAATTAATGTTTTCTCCAACCCAAAGAACTGTGAAAAGATTTTTTTCTTTCGTAGAAGATTTCTTATAAATCCTAATCAACAATTTTTGTTTCAATTTTCATGCCACTATTTCGTCATCTGAATATTTTGTTGCCTCTTGGCCCAACCTTTCAGACGAGTTGATATTTTTAAAAAGAAACAAGCGTTCTTAGATGTATGTAAATAGAAACATTAACTAGAGGAAAGATTGTTGTCAATTACTGCACGGTGGTTTTAGAAAAAATATGATTTCGTTTATTTGATATGTTTTTTTTAGTAGCATCTACTTTTTGACATTTTAAAAGATACTGCCATACTCAAATATATTCTTCTAAAGTTTAATTTAGATTATATCTGCAAGAAAATTAAGCAAAAGTAGATGTAAGAAAAGGAAAATATACTTTTGTGTATTCATAGAAAATTTGTGTGCAGATCAAGGCTGTTTTCATGCTTTGGATTAAAATAAAATCGAGTTAGCCATAACTGACGGATCCGTCATCCGAAAAAATTAAATCAAATCTAAAATTTGATTTTTTTACTGTATGATGTAAGGTATTCATTTAACTATTTGCAGGCTCACAAATTGCTTCTTGTTCGTAGATTTTTAAAAAACGTTTTGGAGACGGACAGGGTTCGGTGAGTGGATGTTTAGCCAAAAATAGCCCTTTGTTCCCTTGGTTCAGTAGATACTTTTGTAAAAAAAAATCTTATGAAAATTAAAATATCCATAGGTTTTTCACTGAGATTCATTGGTGACATACAAATGGAGCAATAAAGAGTATATAAACTAATGTGTGAGTTGATCTTGTGTATGGGTCGACCTGTGATTCATGGTCCCAAAATCATTAATCATCGATGTTTTTTGAAGGAGAGGGTATTTCTCTCAGTTATACTCTGTTTCTCATTATGTTTGCGTTCTTTACAAATTTATAACTCATGTATTGTTCGATCCCAAATTTCTTCTTGAAAAACTTCATCTTTCAAACTATATATATATATATATATATATATATATATATATATATATATATATATATATATATATATATATATATATATATATACACATATATATATATATATTCAAACTATATATATATATATATACATATATGTATGTGTATATATATATATATATGTATATATATATTCAAACTATATATATATATATATATATATGTATACATATATATATATATATATATTATTATCATTATTATTATTATTATTATTATCATTATTATTATTTAGTGATGGATATATAATCCGACGGAAATGATCATAAACGCGTTATATTTCTTTGAAACTATTTGAAATGATCTCCTGTTATTCCATGGTGCATGTATCATTTGGCGTAGATAGCGTAACTAGAATGAACAATTAAAGAAAATGTGACGGCCGTTAGAATCAAACCTGCTACTGATAAGATAGCTATTTCAACGTAGTGTTGCTCTTACTATTGAGTTAAACAGCTGCTGATGTAAAGGCACAAATAACTCATTTGACTCCAAGTTTTCATGTTGTTTAATCACTGCCTATATCTGCTCAATTTGTTTCTCAACGCAGACAATTATATCATTAGGAAATGGATATATGATCTGACAGAATGCATGTGAGCCTCAAAACTGTCCACATTAGTTTCTTCATGTTTCAAGATGGTTTAGCTGACTGGTTGTCTGGCTTTTCTAGTACATATCAACCATTGGTACAAGCTGCATCAATGGATCTACAAAACCGAAAATCTAAGTCTCTACTCTGCATTATTACGTGTGAAAAAAACCCTTGAAAATCCAGTTGGTGGCTCACTTTGTTATTCAAGTGTGTGCTAAATCTGTTTGTGTCCAACAATATCAATGCATTTTTTTTTTAATCCAAGACTTATCATCGGTCACAGCCCAACGAAAGGTGCAAAAAGTAAAGAATTTATTGATCACCCACTTTTTCCCATTTTTAACTGATCATCCTCAAAATACATTGATCAAATTGAGCGAGTAAAAAGACATGTCTTTTTATATATCTGAATTTTTCAGAAACGAACTATGCTAGATATCACTGTCAACAGAGTTTACAGGTACTATGACAGACTTATAATTATTTCTGATGGATTATATATCATTCCCTCTCTCTCTCTCTCCCTCTGTCTCTGTCTCTGTCTCTCTCTCTCTATATATATATATACATGTATATATATATACATATATATATATATATATATATATATATATATACATATATATATATATATATATATATATATATATATATATATATATATATATATATATATATATAATGCATTTACACCAAGTCTGTCCAGCAATTTCAACTTGTTTAGAATACATCAATACTTCAAGGACAAATTCATGGTTTGTGAAAGTTTAGTTGTAACGCATTTTTAATCCTACACACACATACACACACATAAATACATATATATGTATTTCTGTGTTTATATTTGTATATATGTAAATATGTACATATACGCGCATATATACACACACATATATGTATATATACTCACATGCATACATATACACACACACACACATATATATATATATATGTATATATATATATTTATATATATATATATATATGTATATATATGTATATAGCATAATATGTTGACCAACGATATAGAGCTCTTTTCAAAACCTACGTGGCTTACAGGTATTTGCTGTGACTGCTTTCACAAATAACGATTCATTTATAAAAACGATAAAACCAAAAATTGCAGTGATAAAATTTCTAATGAAAGGATATATAAAATGATTAGAGTCAGTATTCGAACGTCTTCGCAGCGGCGCCGACAGAGATTGGCTTTCCCCAAGTATTCGTATCGACCGTTACCAATTTGATTGCTAAGGCAAATTGGATTTGAAAATTAGTCGCCTGTCAGTGTAGCTGAGGCGGCAGTGTTTGTTAGTGTGGGTAAGGAAGCACAGTCTGTCTGTCTGTCTGTGTAGACCTGTCAAAAGCATCTGATTAAATTTTAGATAATGATTCGAGAGGCGACGTCATAATTACGACTCGATTTTCTTTGGAGCCGTCTGAAATAAATCGATGACAGGTGAAGTCCGAATTTTCACACAAAACAAAAGGTGGGTTAACTATAATCGATGGATATGAAACGTGATGGTAGATCTATCTATACATTCATCTATCTATTCCAGTGTGTACATTATCTATATTTTTATCCATTTATATATGTATACGAGTCAATTCATACCTATAGATATTTCCTCTTTCCACAAATTGATGGCTCGATGGTTCATGTTGATGAATATTTCCATCCTGCACCCGATAATCCCTTTTCTTGTTTTCTCCTTTGGCCACTCAAAACTATCCTTCAAATGTTCCTATGAAGCCTCTACCCACTTTTTATAAGGCGAAATTGTTTCAGGGAATATAGTGATGATTACAAAGCAAATGAATTAAGTTCCAAACTCTGTACTTATTTTTCATTCATTATTACGGAGCGTCAACAATACAATCAATATAATCAACAGAGGTTTTTTTTTCAGTCTTAAAGTGATTCTGGTTGGCTTGGTCACTGGCTGGCTAGCTATGCATGTTTCAGGGGTAAATGCTGCGTCACTCAAGCTAGAGGGCTGAAAAAGTTTTTTACGTTTTGAAATTTTTTTTTTTTGCTTTGTTTTGCTTTCGTTTTTCTATCCACCTCGTTCAATTTGATTTGCTTTTTTAGTTTTTTTTTCATTTTCCAATCCCACTATTTCCTCCTCCTTCCCATTAATGGAACTTTCAGAAAAGCCTCGTGGATAATCGTAACTGAAACTGTCATAGAACACCACACTAAATAATTATAGCTATTTCAGTGCATTGTATTTTCATTTGCAAATAAATGTAAAATTAACAAATAGTTTGAAAAACATTTTGCATAAACTAACCGCTGTTATGACTGTCTGAACAGTACTACCCTGACTATACGTTATTATTCCGATGAAATAATAACTTCCAAGTAGCTTGAATGTCTTTAACCTCTTTATTGGCATTTATTTCAGAGAGTTTTAACAGCTCAAATTATTTAGTGCGATGGGAATCAATGGAACGTACCTGTGATGGTTAGCAATGCAATTTGTCAGACTGTTCTTTAGTGCAATGGGGGTTTCTGTTCATTCATTCCTCTCCGTCTGCAATGTGGCTCTCTGTCAAGCAAGTTTGCTCTTCAACACAAACACCTGCCGTTAAGCAGTTAGTAGCAAAGTTCCTTTTTTATTTTATTGCTTGTTTTCATCAGACTACATAAAGACTCAGAGCCCTCTCAGCTCGGAAAATGAGTAAAGCAAATTTTTCACCAGCTCACCGGAACTCCTCACATACTGTCATAAAATTATCTTCCAGAATTTAGATTGGACAAATGAAGGAATCAGAATTGATGGCTAATACATGGGTAACCTCAGATTTGCTGATATCATCGCTGTCTTTGTCAAGATCTTTTATGAACGCCAGATAATGTTAGAGGAAGTAAAAAAGAAGGCAAGTAAAAGCTCATTTTCAGAGCAAAAGAAAGCAGACAATTGCATATGCCTGGGACAGAGAATCTCCATGAAATCTTCGAAAGAAGAGAGAATCCAGCAAAAATAAGAAATCAGACGAAGAATCAGCTTCATGGTCTGCATACTTTTCTGCTGCTCAAACTCCGAAACAAAAAATCACATTTTTCCAAATAGACCGATCTACAATCACTGCATCCAACCGTTCGTGATCTATGGAGCAGAAACGTGGAACCTAACCGAAACTAAACAATATTCATAAAAATGGATCAAGCTTAACAGCACCGTGTTTTAAAGTAAAAAGCTAGTGTTAGAGAGATCAACACAATGTGATCATATGCACCATTATGGTCCGCTAAAATTAAGGTGGCCTGACGATTTGGACAAGTCGTGGCTTCAATGTCTCCCGAAAGAAAAGGAGAAAATAGTAGAAATAGTTCCAACAGACTCCAATTAGGCTATATATGTGTCCACAGAAAATTTCCTTTTTTCAAAAAATATTTAGAGTCTCTGTCAACCCTTCCCGATGATAATTGCGTAATGTCCATGCATTTTCAAATAATACTGAGTCTGATCCATCAACACAATTTGGTGTCCAGACTCAGCGGATCGAAAGAAACGATTTTAAATGAAGTATAAACGTCACCATTAAGCCCACTATTTGCTACAAAAATTATATTTGGTCCACCTTGGAATGCTCACACACAAAAACACGCACGCAGGTGCATACACACACACACACACACACACACATATATAAATGTACACGTTCTTTTTATTTCTGGTTATTTATTCTGAAGCTTTTTGTAAATAATTTGTTAAAAATGGCTTCACTAAAACATGGAGATGCTTAAAGAAACACGGGGGGTTTTCATCGCAATGACCTTGAGAAAACTGACTAAATTTTATTCAATGATATTCAAATATCACAAAATGTTATGCAAAAGTCTCAGCAAACAGTATCCAGAACTGTTATCAAAAAAGACTCTGTTCAAGCAGCTTAAAGACAAATGAGATCTTCAGGAGAGCCAGGACCGTAAACATCGAGGCCATGTTCGCAAAAACTGCTATCTGTGTTGGGAAGACTACGTGGTGATGGTGTTGTCCCTGGGAGAACACACACACACACATATATAGCAGGTCTCAATAAATTTGGCACAAACATTCTCACGTTCATCTGTCAAATTCAAAAGGTTCCCCATTCTTTTCATCTGGGGTTCTATTAAAAGAGACTGAACTTATTTAAGTGGGAGAGCCCACTATTTGAATGGTGAGTAAAACCTTGAACCTCAAGTTAAAGACTCTGTTCTTACAGACAGGGAAACAAACAGAAAAAACTGAACCGTTCATTGTTCTGGTCCATGAGTTTATCATGATTTTCTCTCTCTCTCTCTCTCTCTCTCTCTCTCTCTCTCTATATATATATATATATATATATATATATATATATATATTGTATGTTAAGCTATTGTTAACATTGGTGTCACGTAACACTGACTGCTATTAATTGGTTGGGACGGTAATGCGTGTGCTGAACCCTAACTTCCAGAATAAATCACATTGCATAGACATGGTGCCTTCCATGTTCCAAATCCAAGAAAAGATGCCACACTTCTCTGGTTGACAGACCTTTTATGGCTGGTGTGGAAGAGCATGTCTCCTCCTTGTGGGTTCCGGCCAAGACTGGACTCCCAACAGATATAGAATCTCCTTCCAAAATCTGTACTGTCAACTCACAATGTATCCCTCTTCTAGTGCATTCCTCTAAGCGCTGGAAAAAAGCGCATTCAGGCTGAATTGTTTTCGATTATGAAGATCCCCCAAAACGTGACCAAACTCATAATGATCACAAAGCGACAAGTGCCAAACAAGATTTTGCATGTAACTTCGTTCAATCGAAAGAAAAGGAATCTGTTTTACTTATGTTCGTCGTCCCAAATTCGGTTTGGCGCTCTTTTACTATTTTAAAGAGAACTTTTTATCTTCCATTATTTATATTTCCCCCTCTTTCCTACTCATATCTTATCAGTATCCCTCTCTTTTTTCCCTCTCTTTTTTCGCTTGTTGATTCCTATCAATATGGATACAACTTGGAAGCTTCTCTATCCCGATTTCTCTATGTTCTTTTCTTGTTTTCGCTTGTTGCTTTCTATCAAGAACATTCCAAAAGTTCTCTAGCCATTCCCGCAATGAGAAGGCCGTAATGCAGTATTCGCTCGAAGACAGCCGTGATTTCTAATTCCTGGGTCAGTGCCAACGGGCTATTCAGACGCTCCGGGGGATTACAGCGACACCCAAACTCTTGCCAGGACCGAGAGAAAGGCAGAAAAAAGTTGACGACGATGAAAAAAGATGAGAGAGAGGGGAGGGGAGAGAGGGGGAGAAAAGAGGGAGAAAACATGGAGAAAAAGAAGATAAAAAGGAAGAGACCCATCCCCACAGAAACACTCGCATTCATCAACCCTTATTCTTCTCTCTCTCTCTCTCTCTCTCTCTCTCTCTCTCTCTCTATATATATATATATATATATATATATATATATATATATATATATATATATCTACCTATCTATCTATCTATTTATCTATCTATTTATATATATGTATATATATATATATATATATATATATATATATATATATATATATATATGTAGGGAAAACACTCACAAGTATATATAAAGGGACCAACACACATCCAAACACATACACATCCACACACACAAAACACACATAATCACATATATATTAGGGATGAAATAAGAATAGTAATGCTTGTTGCAAGAGAGGAGGTAAATCCAGACATTTCTCTCCTGCAGAAAGCATTCACTTCGTAATCCATTTTACTCATATCTTCACTTACCTCTTTCCTTATTCATAATCCTCTTTTAGCACGGGTTCCACTACACAATGTAATATATTCAACAGCCGCAGTTAGGCGCTCAGGACTTTATTCCTCTATTCTTTGCAAATATTGACTGAAGTCCCAATATTTGATGAAAAAACATTCTTTTCGCGGCCTCTTTAAATTTACCAACAGCATATTAATTCTGAGTATCACACACACACACGCACACACACACAAACACACACACACACATATATATGTGTGTGTGTGTGTGTGTGTGTGTGTGTATATATATATATATATATATACATGTGTGTGTGTCTTTACATAGAAAATACAGTGCTTGGTAGTGACTGAGTTCCATGCCAGTGGGTGCAATCGTAAGAATGTCTGACGGTAGCACCCTGTAGCAGTTGCTGGAGAAAGTCTGGCAGCAGGAAAGGGGTTCCATCTTGCCGCTATGCCTTATTTAATATGATTTTGCTCAGTGCATGGTTCAGAATATCTCCTTATATGATTCGGTTTATTACTCAAGCTACATGATTTGAAAAGAGAATTAAAAAAACACTGAGCTCGAGCCAGAAATGGAAGAGTGTCCCCTGGACATTATCGAGAATTCTTATAAGAATTAATGAATCATGCAAAATGGCATTCTACCTTGAAGGAAGGTTTGTGTATTTGAACCTAATGTGAGGACCAGTTCGAACGTTGAGTGAATATCATCCCACGGAGTTCAATAAAATTTCATGCTAAGCAACCATTTGCATTTCACAAAAAGTGAGGGTCGTTTTATTGATCCTAGGGTGTCATAATACAACATTCATCTAGCTGCAACAACGCTGACACAACATTAATTATTCAGCAAATATTTTGCAATGTCCCTAGTAAATCCAGATATCAATGACCGAAACAACAGGTTCTTATAAATTGAATGATGTTAACAGATGTTTCATTCCAGTAAAATACTCATTAAAGTGGATTTGAATAATAGAATTCAGAGTCAGGAAAGTATCCGTCCATTTTGAATATATTCAAGAATCGGTTGGTTGACCTGGATGTAACTTGGTAATCAATCGTACATTCAGTATCAGGGAGACAGTGTACAATGAGCCTGTGCTCTGTGTTACGTATTTACAATGACCAAACTTGTCTGTTCTTCATATGGAGGGCTTTTTTGCAATGTATCGCATTATCCAGGTTTTCCAGTCCCCTACTATTAAGATTTGGCCCCTTTCCAATTTGCCATCAAAATAGAAGTGATTATAGAAGATTAAGGAGAACGCAATTAGGTACTAATGTTGATCCAGGAAAAAAAAAACTTTGTAGACCTTTGAAAAGTGGGAAGTGCGCTAGGATGTGTGTTATTTCCCAGAGGAGTATTTCATTGGGTCCTAATGTGCAAATACCACAGTTACGTTTCTTCTCGTAAAAATGATCTGTCAGAATACTTTCCAGATAAATATATTTTCGGAGATGACATGTAACTTGCATATCATATATAGGATCAATTCTCAGATCAGCTTGCAAGAGAGCCAACGTAAATTGTAGGTAAGAATCGATTACTTATTAATCCGGTGGCAATAAGACTAAGTAAAGTAGTAAACTTGAAATGTCATCAAAGGTAGAAAGAGGATTCGTACAATTCTTGAACTGGATGTAAGCAAAATATGTTTTAATTGTTGTTGCCATTTTGTGAATACTAATTTCACGAAATACAAATGAATTTTGATTGATTGGTTTGGGATCTGTGAAATATGAAACGAGAGAGAAACAAGTTGGTCACAAGAGAGAAATCGTCACTTAACCAACATCTTGAGGCAGCATTCGGTGTTGTGTGATCAATTAAAGATTGGAAAAAAATGATCAATGAATCCCACTTTTTTGTTGGTGCTGATCACTAAAAAGACCAAATTTTAAAGATATAAGCGTCAACACTACCAGACACAAAGTAATGAGGTCAATTGATCATACAATGGCTGAGCAGATTGAACCCCCACTAAAACCGATTTGGAGGGAAGGAAGGATTTTCAACAAAACCCAAAAGACTTTTCTCGACTTGACATGTAGTGAATTTCTATTCTTTGCCCGCTATCTTCGTTTGAGCAGCCTGTATGCGCGACACATATATTCAAAGCCAACAAAACTCACTTGAAAATTGAAAAAATGTATGTTGATAGTTTGGGTGACAGTTCTGGCTAACAGTTTCTAATAATCTGAGTGTCGTCTTGAGACAATATGAATTAGCCTTCAAGCAGGTGTTCAATAGACACTTATCAGATGAATTTTTGTTCAGTTGATTCCAAGGTGAAATTTACAGCCTGCAGGTGCCGACCTGTACAAAAGAAAACAAACACTGGAAGTATTTGCGCAAATTTAATTAGTTAATTAACGAAAAAATTAATTACATTCCTATTTTATCGATTTAATGTAACAAAAAGGTTTGGCTGTGAGGGATATCACAGACCTTTTAACCGTCTAGCAGAAAACAATCATTTTATTTTGCTGATCTGTTGGGCTACCTGTAATACTCAACGTAAGGAATAAAGTTTATATCAATTTGTTTACATTATTTGATAGGTTATACATTTTATTTCAATTAAAAGGGCTCATCTGTATTTGAAATCTATTTATCAGAGTTAATCAGGCTGTGTGTGCACAATATGATGCCAAAAAGTGTACTACGTCATTTTTTTCAAAATACGCAAATATGTCTGTAGAGACTTGAGAGTGTACACTATGTACATTATGTCTGTTTTGCTCCTGTCAAAGAGTAGTGGTTATAAAACGATATTTATGGGATACAGATTCTTTTAAATGGAAGGGGAACGGCTGACGAAAAGTACATCCATAAATTGCTGATATGAAAGTTTCATTTTCGACCACTGAAAAGTTTTTGTTTTATTCATTTACAGCTGGTATGCTAATTCATTCAAATATGTGTCTTAGTGTGTCACTAAACGACATAATTTGAAACCCCCTTTTCTGAAGTAAGCACAGAGAAAGAAAAACAACTACCATTTATTCATTTGAGATTTATTTATTTTGAGCGTTCCCAGACCAAAACGATTACGAGAATGGTATGTCGTTATTCGATTCCATGTTCGTTATTCAACTGATTTGGAAAATTTTTGCATTTCTATAGGACTTCAACATCAATTTTAGGGGTAGAATTTGTTCACTTGGTCATTCAGTAGGAATTGTCAGGTGACCAATGTCTTTTGGCAGCAATCCTTGCTGGGAAGATCAATTTTTTAAAAAATGAAAAAGGGGTGACCAATAAATAAATCACTTTTCTCACCTTTTGTTGGATGGTGATCACTAGAAACGCCAGGATTTCTTAAATTTAAGCGTGAACGCTGCCGAGTACAATGGAGCTGATTCAACCTCAATTGAACATCGGCCTCAAGACCCCTTTTTGAGCGAAAATTTTCAAAAAAATGTCCATACATACTAAAAAATGAATATTTAAATTTTCAGACCCGTAGCTCCATTGGTTTAGCCTGTATGTACGACAAATAGATAAATGACCAGCTAGAATCACTTAAAAACTTAGGTAACTTGTCTCTGCTGACTGTCTTGACTGACAGTCTCTTACGGATATTCAATTGCATTCCGTACAGATGGAAGCAGGCTCATGCTGATGCAGAAATGAGAATTTTGAACCATTAGAATAGAGTTCTATTAAAACAAAAACATTCCGTAATTATCTTCAGACGAATAAGCATAGATGATATTAGTCTCAATATATGTATACTCACATTTACAGCCTGCAACTCACCAAAATTTCTTCTTTTTAACCGTTTATAAATAATGGCTTGAAGGATATTGAAACTTTGAAAAAAATTCATTTTAAAGTGTCCCTGGAAGTGCAAGAGCGTAGATAAAGTGCAAAGACGTTTTAGAAATGAGTTCCAAACAGATTCACTGATGCGTTGCATGAATTAGAGATAAGATTGAAGCAGAAAAAATGTTAAAGACGTTCTAGAGAATAGTTGCAGAAAACTGCAGGCCTTCACAATCCCCACAAGAGAAAAAAGGGTAATCAAAATTTACCATCGATCTTCAGGAATATCTATCCAGCTAGCAGGCTCACAATATATGTATTTCAAAAGACCTTGTCAAATTTGAAGCACAGCCATTGGAAAGGTTTTCTTCCAGCATTGATCCATGGTTTCAGGGAAAGAGTTCCTGACCAAAGAATTGAATCGATGAGATATAAGCAG
>OY735231.1:45494491-45649491 GCA_963457665.1 Thysanoteuthis rhombus | reverse complement strand
TAGTTTCAGTTGGGGGATTTTAAGTTTTTTTGAAATTTACATTTATCTATCTAAAAGCATACACTGAGCAGTATTATTAACAAAATTTATTCAGTGAGCTGATGAATGACGAAATAAAACTGTTTGTTTTCAAAACAACATCAACATTAAAAATCGAACAAATTGTAGTTAATTGATACAATAAATAACAAGGAAAATTCAGCCATGAGTCTGCAGCATTTTTCTTTATTTTTGTAACACATTTTTACGAATTAATTTATTTCGTTGTTGATCTATATTAAGAGACGTACAGTGCAAATACTAGTTTATACTCGGCAAGCGACCAGTTATGAGTATACACACTTAATGATCCATCTTCATATATATATGTATGTGTGTGTGTTAAATATTCAGTATATTCTATACATATACATTCATGTTAGATGCTCAGATAAAAAGTGATATCAAAGCTTAACTGCAATAAAGATACGTGTCAAAGCTTTTATTCACTCTAAAGATTAACTTATACTGATAAAAATATCCTGCCTATTGCAGAAATTAAAAGATAAGCACCTTTGTGATTTATTGTTGACTGGATTTGGATCTACCAAGTTGTTACTCTTGAGGCGTCACGTTTCTAAAAAGAAATGAGGACTGGAATAAACAACAACAACCTCGGTGAATATCTAATCAGCTTATGAGCCATTTGAAGCAATAACGGCTTTCCAGTTATCCTCAAATGATGATATTTCATCTCTATATATCCAATAAAAGCATGAATTATAGCATCCCATTTATTGAACCTTTTTATTACGGATATAGATTTCTGAATGATTGAAAATGATATACTGTGAGGGTCAAAATGAAGGATGCTGAAAGAATTATTATCTGGATTCTTTTCAATTTTCTGACAGTCATCTTCCAAATGCTTAGGTTAGAAATTATTTTTACGGATCAATTTTCAAAAACACTTTTTTTCTGAAGGGAATTCTATATATGAAGTGACTATGCAGCAAAAATTGACCCTCTTTTTACGCCCATTCAGCCAAACTATGTCACCAAAATATTCAAATTATTCTTAAATTATTTTACTGGGGGTGTGTGAAAGGTTTTATTCACACACATACACATACACACACACACACACACACATATACAAACACACACACAAACATACACACACACATATATATGTATATATATATATATATATATGTATATATACATACATACATATATATATATAATTATATATATATATATATATATATATATATATATATATATATATATATATATATATATATATACCTGTATATTTAGTACACATGAAAGACTTGAGAATTATGTTGGAAGAGGTAATCCCTGATATAACGCAGTTCGTTATAGCACGATCTTCGTCCCCCGATATAGCACAGTCATTCAGATGAAATGATTTGACATAGAGCTTAATGGACGGCAAATCTGGCCTTCAAGCAAGTCCTCAACAAAAGAAAATTTATAAATATCCAGTAAAGTCACAATGAAATAATGCAAAATGACATTTTGAAATATTTATTTGACATCAAAGATGAAAAAATATTGATATCATAGTCGACTAAAGGATATCCACTATTTCATACTGACACTTGATATATCTTGAATAAAAACTTTCGAACATTACAAAATTATTCTTTTAAATAGACAAAACATTTTATGAGTTTTCTATGTTCTAACTGCTGCTCCACCTGTCAATCCTTCCCTACTATTATTCAATCTTTCTCTCCCTCTCTCTCCCCCTCTCTCTCTCTCTCTCTATATATATATATATATATATATATACATATATATATATATATATATATATATATGTATATATATATATATATATATATATATATATATATATATATATATATATATATATATACATATATATATATATATATATATATATATGTATATATGAAAAGAAAAAAGTTGTTAGGCAAAGATCTATAGCTTACAATTGACAAACTGCGGACAGATGTTAATTATAATATTTAATAATACGTAAAGTCATCTATACATCAACAATTGAACTCTATGTAACATGATAAATACCTCAAAGTTTATCCAAGACAGTTTTATTTTATATCTGCAAAATCAAATAATAGAATAATCTAAAGATATCTTTCGGGAGCTGAAATTATAGGGTTCTACGCAGGTGCTATTTGCACAGCCTCAAGTTCAGTCCTGACACTCCAGTGCTTCTAACGACACAAGGTGCATAAGGTGTGTGTGTGTGTGTGTGTGTGTGTGTGTGTGTGTGTGTGTGTGTGTGTGTGTGTGTATGTGTGTGTGTGTGTGTGTGTGTGTGTGTGTGAGGGGAGGGGGGTGTAATCCTTCTTCGTCGACCAAGCCATATCAATTCTCAAAAACGAACAATGAAAAGCAAACTGTTCTTTATTGAATGTTAAAAATGTCTGCAGTGTCAGGTGGAATCAATTTCATCATGGGACCATTTTTGGACGATGATCGATACGAGAGAGAGAATGAAAGATGGAAACAGAGTGGAAAGAAAAGAGAAATTGAACGAAAGAACAGTGAAAAGAAAGAGTAGGGAAGACTTGTAGGGGGAAGACCTAGTGAGATCCACCTATCGGAAAAGATCTATGAAAACAGTCTGTAGGAAAAAGAGGAAAAATGTAAAGATAGGAAAAAAACAAAAGAAAAATAGAGTAAAAGCCAAAAACAATGAAAGGATGAGAAAAAAAAACAAAAAAAGGAACAGATAGTAAAGAAACAAAATAAGAAAGAAAATGTGGAGAAACAAAAAAAGAAGAAAAAAAGAGAGAAAAACAAAAGGAAAAAGAGGTAGAAAGGAAGATAAAAAAAAGGAAAGAAAGATTTTAAAAAAGAAAAAAGATAGAAGAAGCACAAAAAGCAGAAAAGAATGAGTAAAAACCGGGAAGGGAGAATCAAAGGGAGAGAGAAGAAACAGAAAAAAAAGATAGAGAAGAAGAACGAAAAAAGGAAAGAAAGAATGAAAAAACAAAACGAAAATGCAGAATGGATTGACGTCAAACTGAAGGAAAAGGGAAATTTTGAGGGAGACGGAGGTAGAAAAGAAGGTAGCATGCAGTGTTGGGGATGATTAATAAAATGATACTGAATCACTAGAAAGTGCTGGACAGTGATCTGTTGGTGCAACACATGCATAGATAAATAGCCAGCCAACTGGTGAAACTTAAAAAAACAATGTTCATATTAAGATAACGAGACTAGAAATAAAGGTATGTGAAAAGAAGGAGTTTGGGGATAAGAGAAAGATTGAAATGAAGAAGGAGATTAGAGTAGAGAAGGTCAAAGAAAGGGAAAAAGTTGAAGGAGACAGAGTACGGAAAAAATATCGAAAAAATATAGGGGTGTAGCTGGGGGAAAAAGCAATCTCCTGGGATCCAAAAAGAGGGGTTCCCCGAAAGCTTTTTTGCGCGGTAGTTCCCTTACAGCATGTCTACTTACATCATAAAATGATGAACGTCATCAAGCATTTGAGCCCCCCCCCTCAAAGAACCGAACCCCCATCCGATTTTTCTAATTCCTATTTACTTCACTGCTTTTAAGAATGAGTGTCTTATACATACTTTTAGAAATGTAAACATAACAAATTTGATCAAATCTCCCGAAATCAATGGTTTCGAACTTTTTCGTTACCAATAACCTCATTTTTTAATGAATTTCCATTAACCCATTGACAAAAGGCTTATGGAAGGTCTTTGAACCCTCACAGGTCGGCAGCTCTCAGGTTGGGAATCACTACTCAGAATGTTAGTGTGGGACAGAAGAAACGAAGCTCAACGGGCCTGAAAATACAATTATGACCTTGTCTAGGGGAGAAAACATCAAAGTGGTTGAGAGGATGGATATTTTTGAGAAAAGGAAAAGCTAAACATTTTTGTTAAAATCTTATAGAAAGGAAATTAAAACAGGAAAGCCATTTTTGCGGGGAAAACACACAATAAATCAGTAAGAAAAATCGCGAGAAAGTAAAAAAAAAAATTATGCGGAAAAAAATACCCGAAAAAAATTCTAAGAAAAAAACAAGAAGAAACACAAATGAATGGATCTTAGAAACTGGACGAATATCAGCCAGTTTTCCTATTCAGTGAAGACTTACGAAGTGGAAATATTTTAGCAAACGTTATGACAGGCGGCGTGAAACATCGAACAAGATGGATTCTAATCCCGCTTTTTTGTCAGCGCATGCGTACAATGACGTTCGGTTATGTTACCAACAGAGGGAAAGGAAAATGAAGGAAAATAAGAAGACGGCATTTGCAGGCTTCCCAATGTCCTTCACTTGTATTTTGAATTGAGGGCTTTAAGGAAGGGAGTGTTGTGCTGAATTGATCCATAGTTTGATATTTATTAATTTTTTGATTTTTTCTTTTTTTATTCATTGTTTTTATTTTGAAGTGCGTCTTATTTTCACTACGTGTTTAAGTGAAAAAAAACTCTCTCTACTTAACAATACTTCCAATAAATTATTTGTTCACTTTTTCCTTCCTTTCATTCATTTATTTATCCATTCATTTATGGTTATTTTCATTTTTTCCTCATCCTAATCATACTTGAACGTTACCTTTTTTCTATTACTTTTCTTTTTTTATTTCAATAGTAGATATGTTGTTCATTTTTGTGTCTTGTGTTTTTTTTTTTCGTTTCTATAAAAAAAATATTACAATATGATCCGTATATGATTTCAATCGACAAATGGTTTTACTTCGAATCATTAACTTAACTCACCTCGAACACCTAATTAAAAAAATGATTCAGATTTCAGTTTTCCATGGCTATTTCAATTTGGATCAATTTCAGAGATTTTAACAAAAAGAGGGTAGTGTTCAGGTGCACAATAGCATAACGGTTAACAGAGAGAAGAAGGCAAAACTATACAATTATACACGAACAGCACTTGTGCGTTCAAAAGGAATCTAAATCAATAATTTGGCTTACTAGTGAAGTCTTGTCAGAGTATTGCGTGTTAATTTCATCAGCTTCAACTTTTTGCTGACCAGGAATCAGAATGTTACTTTTCTGGGCTGGATTGTTACAGAAGTTGTGCAGAGGCTACGTGTTCGACCCACAGACCTTACGACTGCATGGGTCGCCAAAGCTCTTGCAGAGCAATGTATTTGAGGGAATCTAATACTTATAAAAAAAATCATATTGATACAATTGTTAATTTGTATTGTTTTTTTTTAAATTTTTATTGTTATTGACATATTCACTTAATGCTTATAATCAAAGTAAAATATAGCAGACGAATTCAAGTCAAAATTTCTCAACCTCCCTTCGCTTTTTGTCCATTTTTGGTTATTTTGAGATCTATCACCCCTTCATATCAACTTTTGCCCCCATGGAGGTGATTTTGCCCACAATGAAAATGAACACTTAACCTTATCTAATGCCTTTAGCTAGATGAAAACTCGCAACAAATTGCTTGATGGTACGTCCTCCAAAAAGAATGACGGGTCGTATGTCGAAAGGATCGTAAGTCGAGTGCATCGTAAATCGGGGATCAGGTGTAAATACTTTTTAATTTAAGTAGGAGTAGCTTCCTTTTATTTCTTAACTCTTTTTAGAAATATTTTATTTGTATGTGACAATGTACCAATCCAGCTCAAATTTTGTCCCCTCGTGCAATATTGTTCCTGTTGAGGATGACTGATCTAAATGAACAAATTTGCTTCAAGATTGTATGTATATTTCGCAAGAACCATGCTATCGAAATGTTGTTGAGACGAGTCTATTCAATATCATATCAATCATTTCAAAATGGCAGCTGGATGTATCCTAATAAATTTCATATCGATGTTTGTTCAAAGTTTAGCTACTTATCTATTTTTCAAGTGTGAAATAATTAAGTAATCAGAACTTTCTACATATTCTATGAATATAAAATTTATCTATTTGATATGCTCATTGATATTCCTACACAATCGTTTCAACATAAATTTCTTAAACTTTTATTGATTTGTTGGAGCTTTTAAACAGGATTTATGACAGAAATCAGAAACCAGTACATCGATTATTTTCAGAATGTTAAGCATCTAGACTTTGAATTATCATAATGATGTTTGAAAGAACTCAAAATTGATATTGAAAAGTATTCAAAAAAACAGGCCTGCGATGACGCCAGCAGAATGATATGTGTTTCTCATGGTCTACAAGCAGAACTTCTGTCGCGGAAATAAATGAAAGTACATTGAATGTGCCGCATATGTTTTTAGTCTTGTAGAAAATGATATTCATAATGGGATTGCTGACGTCAGGGATTTCTCTGACACCATTGACTGCTTATACAATTTTCTCAACGCAATGATATTGAGTGGTGATCGCAGGACAAAAATTATTTCATCAAAGTCTCTCAACCGATGGTCCTCAAAAGATGAAGCTTAACAAATCTTATGTTTATAAGCAGAGAAGTCATAGAAGCATTCACGGATGGAATTTTGAAATAAAGGAATGTAGACGATTAGGTTAAAGCAGTAAGACTTGAAAGTAAACACGCAGAGTTTAGTTTCAAGATTATGCTTGTTATGTGTTCCAAATCATTTTCGTTCTTAAGTCCTCTAAGTAAATATCTTGAGTCTACCGATATGAAAGATGAGACACACGTGAAGAATGCAAACGGGCTGATAAAATGGCAACGAGAATATTATGAAGATATCAAGACTTTAGGCATTCAACTCGCTCAGTTACAGCGAGTAGAAATTATCTTCCGTCGGGTCAGAAACACTTTTATGAAAAAAGTTAAGACAGAATAATTGAAAACAGTGAAGAGCGCTGTGAAATAGAGGTTTTCCAAAAAGCACTTGATATCGTATCTTATTGGTCACTGACACGTTTTGAATTTTTCCGGTACGTTGCTAAAATTTTCGAAGTCATAAGCTGCAGAGTTTGAAACGATGAACTATAATAATTATCACAATTTCTAAGTAATGATTATGATAATCTAGCGGACTCATTCAAAAAAAATAATTTCAAACGGTAATTGAGGATATCATAAAAAAGCTTAAACTATCAGACAGCAGGCAAAATCAATTATTCGTGAAGATTCGACCTTGTTTGTTTGCTTTAAAGAAGTTAACTTAAAGAAGCTTACATTTTGTTTTCAACTCTGCCCGTTACTACTTTACTACCCAAAGAGCTCAATGTCAGAAATGCAACTCTCAGGAATTTTTGTTCTGTGTAGACAAAACGAGAATGCTCTCAGAATTGACGGTAGCCATATAATCCACTCGTTTGCCGCAGGAAAATCCCGAAAGAGAAGTTCCGAAGATAAAGATAGAAGAATTACAAGGCCATACTCGATTTATTTTCAAAACTGTCTTATATTTTGTTTTGAATACAATTAAAAGAATCGAGTTGAGTAATAGGAGATGTCTAACTAGCCCTCAAGAGAAAAATGTGACTAAGTCGGTTCTAATATGGAAGTCCACACGCGTACATGTTAGCAACACATACAACAGTACCAGGCATTATCAAGTAGCCATCCATCTAAAGACTGTTCAGGTTCGATCGTTGAGTAATGGATATTGTATATTAACAAAAAACGTACAAACGGTCCAGTGGTTATTATCCATGCCAGACACGTAAACCAGGACTTCCTCGACGGACAGTTTTACTATCCATCTGCTTGAACAAGACATGATTCAACCGGTACGAGTTTCTGGATCCTAAATGGACCAGCCTAAGAGTCTTCCATTGTTAGCAAGTCAAGCGTATTGGTGATCCATTTCACCCGAAAGTTGAAGGCTAGTGGTAAGGCAAAGAAGTAGAAAAAAATACGAAGGAGAAGAACAACAAAAAAACAAAAAAAAAGATGATAATGATGATGATGGTGAGGGTGGAAGGTATCTAAAGGTAGAAAATCTCATGACAGGAAAACCCGGAGATTTTAAAGGGTTAATCGAGTAAATGATGTGAAACACATAATTAGTAACCCAAGGGGAAAGAATTACAGAAAAATCAAAAATGGTTGATACGATTTTAGGATATGATTTCTACATATCACGAAAACAACTGCAAACACACAATTAGGGATCTTTCAAACTTTTTCATTTTTGTTTGTTTTTTTTATTAATATCATTTTAAAATCATTTTCTCACTGATTATTCTAATTTCCACCTATTTATTTATTGATTACCTTTTAATTCCTAATTACTTTGAATTGATTATTATCATTATTGATTATAACTTACAATTTAAAAACATTATTAATATTGTTATTAGTATCATCATCATCATCATCATCATTATTATTATTATTATTATTATTATTATTATTATTATTATTTTTATTATTATTATTATTGTTAATATTCTCATTTCTGTTTTCAAATCACACAAAACACGAAGACGAAGGTTACGTGCAGCACGGTTCGATTTTGTCCCGTTTCGGTATTCACGGAAAGATCTTAATTAGTGCTAATTGAACCTTTTCTGAATCGAACCCACACACTACTCCCCTACACCGTCTCCTCTTTGTTTTAATGATGAGCCTCTACTACATTTTGCAATATCTTTTATGTGTTTATTTTTCTACTTTCGTATCATTGACTTTGTATTCCTTTTTTTTTCACCTCATATTTCTTTGAGTCATTTTTTTTTTGCTAATTTTTTTCTCAATCAGAAGTAGCAGATTTATTAGCCTTAGGTTTTTGATGAAAATTAAAGAAAGTATTTATTTTCAATTTTTTCTTCAACGAATTTTTTCCTTTTCATAAAATTTAGACCGGTTCCTTCCCATGTATTCCTTCATCTCTTTTGTCTTTTTCCACTTGATATTCTTCTTTTTCTCCATCTTTTTTCTACTTATTTTTTCATCAAAAATTTAATATCTATTTCTCCTCATTCATTTTCTCCCTTTTTTCTATCTCCTACAACTTTCTTCATTATCTTTCCTCTCTTCTTTCTTTGTGTTTTCATCGTCTTTTCTTTTATTTCTTCACTGTTTTTTTCTCAGTCAACTTGATCTTCGCTATCATCATTGTCATCATTGTTTTTTCTTCTTTTTTCTCTTTCTTCATCTCTCGTTTTCCTGTTCAGTCTCACTCTTCATCACTCTCCTCCTTGCCTTCTTTTCTTATACTTATTCGAGTGGTTCATCTCTTTTGATAGTCATCATCATCTTCATTATCATAAAATTTTCTCACCCCCTCCCCCTTATCATCTTCTTCTTCTCCTTTTCCAACTGCTACAAGGGCACCTACCGTAGAGTGATGATTAGCAATCTGATCCCTCAGGCCATTCCCAATGAGTAAATTCTCCACCAGTTCTCATTTGCGCAGCCCAAATCCAAACAAATACTGAAGCAGTATCACAAGGACGAATTGACAAAAAATAACAAATAGGCGATATTCCCCAAGCATTTCTCCGAAATTATGAATGGAAACTTCTCCACAACAATGTTGGCCTTACATTCATCAAGTACCGATAATCTCATCGAAATCAAATGATTAATTGATTTTAGTAGAATTTTAAAAACGAGGTATCTTTGCCTCGAATTTTTCTGATAATTCTTTTGTGATACTTTTTTTCTTGGCGAGTAAACAACTTTCCATATAACAACTTTTCAATACCGACAACCACCAGAATCAAATCAGTGTTATGAACCATTGTATCCGTCTGACTAGTGAATCCTCGATTATTTGTGTTCAGCCTGTACAAACTTTTAAAAAAGGTCTTAGCATAAGAATCACAGACAACGTCACATTCAGCAAGAGAAACTTCTCTCTTCGACTACAATCCGAATAATTCCGGTTACTCATTCAATAGAATCTGCCATGTGACTAATCTCTTCTGGCAGCATGCAGGTTTGTCCTTTAAAAAAGTGAAAAGAGGGGTGATCAATGAATTACTTCTGTTACTTTTTGTTCACAAACTGAAAAATAAAGATTAAGAAAAAAGAAAGGCATGAGTAAACGCCCCTGGATACAAACTAAGGAATTAATCTAGCAAGAAAGTACATTATTCACCTCCCTAAGATATTTTTCTTCGGGAGCAGTATTTTGCAGAAACAAAAATAAGTAAATAAAAAAACAATTTCGTTGTCATAATAAGGAATAAATGTTTAAAATTTCAGTTCAATTTGAGCAAATTGTACGCTGGATAGATAGAAAAAATGGATAGATAGATAGCCAGAATCATATAAAAACCTTTAGAAACAAATGTTGACTATTTTGATTGTTGGTTTCCATTAATTGTGTGTATTATCTTCAAGATGAATAAAAGTGATGAAAAGTGAGTTTGTACCCGTTGCCAAGAAGTTATCTCTGAATTATCTTTCATTAAAATATGTGAGCATCATTTTTTTCTGCTTCGTGAAAGGGCTTATCAGAGTAGACAGGAGGAACAACTGAGTAAAAATAATTGTTATCTGAATATATACACGTAGACACACACACATATGTATATGTATCTATATATAATCAAATAGGAAATATGTGCCTCCCAGGATCAACATAATACCCCTGACTACTCCGACGTCACCTGCTGTATTTTCTTTTTTTTTATCATCCTTTCTTCATAAAACTTCTTAATCATCATCATCATCATCATCATCATCATCATCATCATCATCATCATCATGATCGGCTTCTTTTTGTTGACAAACATCTGATTTTCCGGCCATATCTCAGAATTTCTTCAATTTTGGTTTAAGTCGAACCTTATGATGACTAATGATCGCGTGATTAATTTCAAAATGCTCTATTTTTACTTTCATTTTTGTCTTTTTTTTATTTCCTTTTTTTTCTGTTGGTAAATGATTCAGGGGTGTCCCCTGTCTCTGCTTGTTATGGGCCCGGTATGAAATAAGACAAGTTATGCAGAAAGCTTTTTGGAGAAAAAAAAAAGTTCTACAAAAAATCAAATGCTGCTCTGTTTTTATAAGAAGGAAAAAAATCAGAAAATATATATATGGTTTTTTGGAGAGAATTTTGTGATTTTCAAGTCTATCATTTTATCTACACATATGTAGCCATCAATATATGAGAAAATGTTCCAACCTTTTCATACATGCTTGTATTTGTGCTTTTTTATCTCTGTGTGCTTATGTGCTGTGTGTTCCAGCGTTCCAGGCCATACTGTTTTGCCCACAGGCTTGAAAATTGGCATCCATACTACATCATATGTTTTCTAAATATACCAATAATTCTGAAGAATCCTAATATTTTTGGATGTTTTCGTACCCAAGAAATTTTAGAAGTGTCTCATTGGGGAACACCAATGAAGTTATAAAGATAATTTTTCGTGACCATATTGATTCTTCGATGTAATTTCTTTTCAAATTTTGAGGCTATGGCTGTTCACTTAAATGACAATGATGACAAGCTTTTTTTTTCATTTATCATCTGACGGTGATTTTACATGGAGAAAATTTTACCATAAAACCGAACTGTCAAGTTTTCACGGTAAGTCAATTCGAAATATCTCAATAAAATCAGCATAGAATTATTTGGATCACAAACGTTCGCACACAGCGAGTGCACTCATACACACACACACACACACACACACTCTCTCTCTCTCTCTCTCTCTCTCTCTCTCTCTCTCTCTCTCTCACACACACACACACACACACATATACACATACGTATGGATATATGAATATATAAACCTGAATTCAACGAATATGTAGCACAGCTTAATAACGTCATAGAAAGAATCCATTTCAGGGCCTTTAAGGAGCATAGGTACCCAGAGATCACATGCGATACTGAGGCCTACAGAATACAAAATGAAGAGACGAACTTGACAAATTGAGAAAATACAGGCTCTGCAACGCCCATGATCAAGAATTATGGCGGATCCTAGTAAATGTCCATGTCCAACGACAGACAATAAAAGAATGATGATGATGACGATGATGATGATGGGACTCAATTCAAAACCATTTACGTTGTTTAATTCTATTTTCCTGTTCTTGGATGGCAGCATAACCCAAACAGTTATTATTAATGTTTTTTTTTTGTTTGTTTGTTTTTCCCACTGGAGTAACATTGCAACGGAGCTGTTTCTCACCCCCTTGGTCAGCGGACTAGACACCACGGCCTCTTCCCTGTGAAAGTCTCGTTGTTGTAGACGAATCTTTGAACAACTCAAGACAAACTGATACCAGCTTCTTGATTTTTTTCTTGATTAGTTCCTTCAACGATGACATAGAACTGAAAGGAGCCAATAATCGCGTTCCAGTTACGCTTCAAGTTGCTTTGTGCATTTTTCCGACCGAATCTTCACTCAAAGCGTTCACGTAACATATTGTTTTTTTTTCAACATGTCTCAATTATTAAAAATCAGATAAGTGGTTGGTCACCACAATACATACCTCCACATTTTTACACATATGTATACATACAGAGAGAGAGGGGGAGGGAGAGAATGAGATGGACATTTTTCACGTTCATCAGGACAAGAAGAGTACCAAATTGTGTAGCTTCATTCCTGTGAGTCTGCTTGCTTGAAATCTCAGCTCTTACCTGAGTACGAACACCGACTGCTGCTTTCAATGATGAATGACCAACGACTGTGGGCTTCATGCAAACTTTTGATTGGGGAAAATCAGATACCAACTTACAGATATTGAAATTCGGATAAGTCGTACGGAAATCGGATACCGGAAAGATAAATTGTCCGGTGAAATGTTTCTCCCTATTATATATCTGACAGCCTCTATGCAAGTGTATTTTGCGGTTGTCTAGGAGAAAAACAGAAAGGGGTGGAGAGAGAGAGAGAGAGAGAGAGAGAACAAGGAGGAAAAAAGATAAAAAGAGGCAAAGAGGGAGAAAAACGGAAGGAAAGAAAAGAGGAAGATAGATATGAAAGCAGATAAATGTAGAGAATTATAAAGGTTAGAGAAAAATGAAAGGAAAGAAAAGAGAGAAAAGAAGGTGGAAATAAAGGAGATAAAAGACGAGAGAGTTGAAAAGCAAGAGGACAAGAGGGAGAGAGGGAAAGGTCAGCCATATTTTTTACGGTATCAATAAGTAATTCCTCCAAACTATGTTTTTTGTTTTTTTTTTATAATCCTTCCTTCAATTCTCTTTCATTCAATCATTCTCAATTGTGTTGTTCTCTGTTGTAATTGTATCTCCTTTCCTCGTCAATATGCCGTCATTTATATATATATATATATATATATATATATATATATATATATATATATATATATATATATATATATATATATATATATATATATAATCTGTCTGGCTTTATTTGATAGCTGAACGACTTTGCAAGTTTGCAGACGCATCTCTATTTCTCTCTCTATCTCTCACCCACACACATGCACATGCCGTTTTTCACTTCTCATCTCCCTTACTTTGTCATAGTTCTCTTTCCTTATTCCTCCATCACACTCTCTTCCTCGAACCATTTGTATCTCATAAATGATCCTGCACCTCTCTCTCTCTCTCTCTCTGATATTCAAAACGACTCAACTTCAGAAGTTCAAGCATGGTTACATCTCAGTCTCTCTTCTCTCTCTCTCTCTCTCTCTCTCTTTCTCTCTCCCTCTCTCTCCTCCTTCCTATCTTCGTTGTTAAATTCCTCACACCACTCAACCCGAAACCTCTACCTTGTCCCCGACCCAGTCTAAATACTAGAGGCCCTTTTCTTGTCGTCCGTTCCTCCCCATACCCCGAGACCCAGCACGCTTGCTGATCAGGTATTCAAATCTTTCCAACTTTCTAGGTTTTCACACATTTCAGACACCTGCGCACAGTTTGATAGGAGTGCCGGGCATCGAAGGTTTCTTGGTGTGACCAACGTTGGATGGGCTTCAATGTCGTGCCTGCCACAGCGGTCTCACCCCCAGGGGCCTGGACGAGGTAAATATTGGCACGAATCTGGAGTTTGTGTCACGTAAATCCAACCTTCCGTTCGTTTCGCATTGAGCGTCTTATTTTAGTGGTCAGTCGTTCTAAGGATATTCGGGACGGCTGGTTAGAGTGGGGGAAATGTTCATGGTGATGGACGGTGGGAATCGGGGGTAGCTTTTAGCTATGCTACCAAATGCGCTAGAGGTTTGGGAAAAACGTGAGGAATGGTCAGCAAGAGAAGTTGGACATTAATGGCGGGAGAGAGAAAAGGAGTGCCAAGTAACATTGAGGGGTGCTCGTAAGAAGAACAGATAGAGCCTAAAGAGAGAAAAGAGAAAAGACCAGACGGAGAGACTAAGTAAAGAAAAGAAGCCATCGTAGGAGAACTTCAGAAAAACGGAAGATAGCGCAAAGATTATACGTATATTGGTACAGAATTTATGTATATGTATGTATATATATATATATATATATATATATATATATATATATATATATATATATGTGTGTGTGTGTGTGTGTGTGTGTATGTTTATGTATGTGTTTGTGTATGTATGAGTGTCCATGTGCGTGGGTAGGTGTGAGGGATGTATTATAGCTTTTAGCTTTGCTCCTAAATGCGCAAAAAGTTTTTAAAAATATGAAAAATTATCGAGAAGAGAGCGGGTCCTCGATGAAGGGGAGTAGGGAAGAAGAGGGACTTCGTGTTAAGTTGGTATAGAGAATGAGATTGAAGGGGCAATGATAAAAAAAGGAAAAAGTTTTCAGGTGATTCTGGCTTACTGGCAATCTATTCGTCTATGTTAGTCTCACAAGTATCGGCTGTATCAACGGAACTAGAGTGCAGGATCAGTTTACAATGTATGATTATTCTAAATTGGCCCGTTGGGTTTCTGGTTGGTAGTCTTCAGGCTTGGTTTTTAGAAATTCTTACTTTTTAGTAATCACCATCGAACAAAAGACGCTACAAGGAACCGATTCACTCAACAGGCCGTTCTCCAATCTCTCTAACTGTTTGCTTCTTGACAGCATGTTACCAAGAGACTTCGGTCATGTGACAGTTTCTATTGAGTAACTAACCAGACCTGCATTGAGAAGTGTATCAGAAGAAGCAACGTTCTCTAAAAATCCTTCGTACAACAAAATGCGTTCATGCTTGCTTGAGCTGTTTCTGCTTAGAAAACAGATACTTCTATTTCAAGTGCAGAGACTTTCAAACAGTCTCAACTTGCTCTCGATGCACAAACTATTTGAACGTAGGGAGAAAATTTCAAAATATTCCCTTTCAAATTTATCATAGGTGCTAGGAATTATATCTAAGCAAATTAGTTGACTCCACGTCCTTGATATAAATGGAACTATTACTATCTAGTGGTGAGTTTGGTCAATTTTGTTAATTGTGTTGTGATCAAAAGCTGATGTCCCTTGTAAAGTATGACTTGCATACTGTTTTCTTTAGCTGCGATGTTACTGCAACAAGGTTTGGTCAAAATTGTTAGTGCTCAGTGTGACCCTTATTTTTAAAAGATATTTTATTTTTGCATTTAGGTTATTCAAAATGTAAGATATTAATATTAATCGGTACAATGATCACTCTGGAATAGACGTTTTTCAGAAAGCAACAATGGGTTGGTAACATTGAGCAAAGGATATAGAAATTGGAGCAAATTACATTCATTGTTTTGAATTTGCATTATTTTCTTAATTCTTTGTTGTGTAATGATTTTCATCGTGAAGACCAGCTTTATATCAACAAAAAAGATAATGATATCATTTTCTATCTAAAAAATATTATAGGATCAACAGAATTTGATAAAAAAATGTGTTTGCTTACATTATCCCTGATTTAAATGAGGAGTTTTTGCACGTATACAAACTAAGAGATCGCTTTAGCACAAATGTAAAATTTGAATAGAATTCCCTTTCTAGAAACTATATCTTCCATTGGACAATAAATGTGTTATAATGCATAATAAAGAGTAATTATCCAAGTGTTTAGCTCTATTGATACGATATGTTTGCTCTCCCTCCCTCCCTCCCTCTCTCTATATATATATGTGTGTGTGTGTGTGTGTGTGTGTGTGTGTGTGTGTGTGTGTGAGTGTGTGTGAGTGATTAGCCAGTCGAACCAACTTAAAAACTGAAGAGATTCATGTTCATATTTTTTGAGGCGGTTTTAGTTGAGTTTCAAATTTTAAAAAATCTGATTCTATATTTCTGAATTGGAGTGTTGTAGTCCAATGTATTGGATTAATATTGCATATTTGAGGGAAGCTCTGAGTCCAATGCCATATGCAAAAAGGCTGCTGAAAAGGCTGCTGAAAAGGCTGCTGAAAAGGCTGCTGGTAATGATGAAATGACATGTAGAACGTGATGGGCAACTGAGTTGTGCAGTAACTTCAAAATATGTATGCATCAGTGTGCTTCATTTATTTTTTTCTCCAGACAGTGATCCTCTGTGCCACAGAACTGTTTTGTAACGTCTCCAAAAGCTGGTCACATCTAATTACACTTATTCTCCCTGAAAATGTGATCCCTATGGGCCATAGAGTTTTCAAGTAACCTCGTTATATCGTCATATCAGATTGCACAAATTTCTTCCAAAAGGGTGATCATATTTTCCACAGCGTTGTTTGATAACTTCCGAATCTGGTTGCATCAGATTGATCTATCATTTTCACATAGGTTAATCTCATGGGCCACAGATTTGTCTAGTAACTTCCAAATCTGGTCAAATCAGATTTTTTTCTGAAAGTGTGACACTATGGACCACAGAGTTTTCTAGTAAATAGGATCAAAATTGGTTGTTACACATTATTTCTAAAATCCAAAAATCATCAGTTTTGATTATATCCATAGCCTGCAATGTCAAAATATAACAAATATATTGTACCACAGAATTTTCTTAAATACATACATACATACATACATACATACATACATACATACATACATATATACATATGTACATACATAAGTATGCATGCATTTATGTACGTATGAATATCAATTCCAAGTTCATCCCTCCTTCCAACAGTCTACTCCCCCAGCCATCTCTGGATCCATTCACCCTCTATTCAAACTTTTTTTTTTTTATCCAATCCATAGATACCACTGACCCTCCATCTATCATCTGTCCACCATTCCTCCATCCATCAATTCTTATACAATTTATCCGTCTTATTATCAATTCTTCTCCCTCCGGCTATATAGCCAGGCATACATTTCTTCCTCCATCCCTCCAAGTATTTGTCCAAGCGTCCATCATTCAAACGATTCATCTAAGTGAAAAAAACATTACCTCCACTATGGCATTAAAACGATTGAATAGATGCTAGTAAAGGTTTTCCCCAAAGAACGGAAGCATACATTCTTTGGAGTCATTAGTAGAATTTCAGAGAAATCTAATTATTTGGAATGTAAAGATGGAAAGAGTCACTCTTCAAAAATCCAATTATGATATCCAGAAATTGAAAATTAAAATAGCGAAAAAATCATCAGTTATAACGTGCAGTCTTTTTTTAAATAATAGAATTATTAATTAAAATTACAATATTAATTTTGGAATGGGAATTTAAATTGAAAATTGTGTGTAACGAAAAACTGTACCCCCAAAAAGAAAGTAGAAGAGTATTACACACACACACACACACACACACACACACACACACATATATATATATATATATATATATATATATATATATATATATATATATATATATATATATATATAAGGAAGTAGATTCATTATACAAACACGTTTATTGTTCCTGTCCTCTTTGGGGCTCTTCAGACGAATGATAACGTTTTTTTTTTAGATTACTGTTTTGGGAATTTGGAGAAGTTTTTGTGGGAGTTGCAATGGTCGGAGGTGTTTTTCTCTTGTTTTATTGGTATCTTTGTGTTGTGCTTATGTGTGTGTGTGTGTTTTGCTGGTGGTTATAGTTACATGTTGAAGGATGTGGACTGGGTATAGAAACTATCAATAAGTGGATGCTGAACTGTATGTTATAAGGGGTGTCTTGATTTTAACCTTGATTTTTACATTACATTTATTGCTTATGTTAGGGCACTTTATGGCCATGGTTGATGGTATTGTTTTTTTTCGATAGGGAGAAGCAGACACTGCTGATCAGAAGGTTTTTCATGTGGGTAAACTTTTTTTATTACTTTTGTAGTACTAATTTACAGGCTATTGACTTGTATTTGTTAACGAAAATTTTGAGCGATGCCGGCATTTTAATGCCATTTCATTTTCCTGTTTAATAAATCTATTTACTTTTGTTTTTGATTTTTTTACGTAAGTAGATTTTTACTGGTAGGTGGAGGACAGAAATATAAACTCGTTTGAGAAGCAAATCTATTTTCTACTATATTCCAAGCTCTACTCCAAACCAACTCAAAACTTACTTTTTAAATTTGAATGTATCGAGCACTCCATGGAATAAATCCATTACATATCAGACATTGCTTTATATTATATTACATGATATTGCAAATCCGATTTGTACTAAATGTATCATAACTCTGAGCCACATACTCAGTTGAGCACTCTTAAGGACAACATTTCAAACTGCTACAAATATGGAAAAGCTAAATATCGACCATTCATTTTAAAACATCCTTATTCCCATTAAATATCACTACAAAATACGGTTGCTAGAAAAGACTGAGGACCTTATCAGACGGATGAGTTTGAAAACTTTTCCTATTCTGACCCAGCAAACAAAATTAAAATCAGGATCACTTCGGCTTCAAAACACGGAAAAGCCCACCTTGAAAATAAGAGAAGAAAAAACACATAAATAAATGTAGAAACATTTTTATTAAAGAGAACAAAAGCAACAGCATATATGGAATGAGTTTCGAAGTATAACACAAACAACTGACCAATAACACAACAAAGAACTAAAAAAACAGTGAATACACAAACAATTAAACATAAAAAGAAAAAAGCATCACGGACGAACTAAACATTAGCAACAGAGTCGATAAACTACAAAACGAAGATATTTATATACTTATGAAAGACCACAAACCTGATACCACGAACAAATCCACGACAAAACTTATCAAACAAACGGAAACACAGATAGGGAGAATCAGCAAAAATATATGAAGAGCAGGTAACAACGGCATAAAACAACAACTACAATTTATCCAATGGATTAACCCCAATGGTGCTATCACCTGGTTTAGTACTATCAAAAGGAAACATACGTGCACCTTTCAACCATTCATATGCAAATGCATATTCGAGGAAGCCATGGAATATGCCAAAATTCACACCAGCAACAACAATGGAGACATTAAAATAATTAAACACTGCAGATGGATGATACTTTCCCTCAATCAATGACAACGGACTAAAAAACTGACATTTACAGTTTCGATGTCCCTATAGGCAGCTTTGATTTCGCCAAAATTTCGGGCTTAATCGGTTTGTATATTTCATACAACTTCACCCGTATATCAGATTCTGAAAATGTAAAATTATACCGGAATGATGGCCTACTAATTGTATAAAATGTTTATGCACAAAAATACAAAAAGATTAAAATATAAATCGTAAATGAAATGAAAAAATGAACTTTAAAGAAGAAATTAAGGCTTATATTGGAAATTTACACTTCTTAGACATTACTTCTTACTTAAACAACAATATTCATGAACCATATAGAAAAAAATCTGCGGCTAAATACATGAACACTACTTCTTATCGTCCAAATAAAATCGTCAAAAAGATCCCCTAATCTGTAGAAACTACACATAACTCCTCCAACGAAAAATATTTGACGAAGTCAAAAATGACTATATTAAAAAAATAGTTGTCCAACCAGAAATAACTTTAATTTAAAAAAAAAAGTGAAACCAATGACGAAAGTAATACAAATAGAAAATCATTTGGTATACACCGCCATTTGACTTACAAGTAAAAACTAATTTAGGTGAAATATTCATCCAACCAATAAAAAAGACTTCCAGGTTAACCCCCTTCTAAGGGGAGACATGAACATAAAGGAACAAAACTGCAATTTAGTACCAATAAGAACAGCTGCCCTCTGCAAAATAAATGTCTCTAATCAAAATAGTATACCAACCCAAAAAAACACCTAGAAATAAGATATTACATTGAAATAGCTAAAACATCATAATCATTTGAATAAACCAATCACACATCATCCTTTACAAACGAAAAGTATGAAAAAGATTATTATCATTATCTACATATTACTGGAAAATGTGCAAAGTGAATTACAAATCAACCGTAAAATGGAAGATTTTAAGACAAACTTACATATGCCAAAATATGGAAAATCCAAGATACCTCTGTCTGAATCTGGAATTCAAAATACTCGGCTTTGCTGTAAAAAAAAACAAAAAATAGATTTATTAACTGGAAAAATGAAATGGCATTGAAATTTTGGTTAATACAACTCAATAACCCATACATTAGTACACCAAAAGTAATAGAGACAGTTTACCCACATACTCATGGCAAAGAACCATCGGATCAACATTATGTACTTCCCCCTGTCTATGTGAATTATACACAATACAATCCACCATTGGCATAAGGGGCTCTTTATTCAAGGATCAAATAAAAACTGGGACAACTCTTAGAACGTACAGTTCAGCATCCATTAATAGATAGCTCCTACACCCAGTCCATAAATCTCGACATGTAAATTATCACCCCAGCAAAACACACATCCACCACAAAAATAACAATAAAACCATAGAAAAACTCCTCCAACCATAGCAATACCCACAAGAATTTCTCCAAATTCCCCGAACAGAAATCTAAAACATACAATAATTCGCCAAAAAGGGCCAAAACAGGACAGAAACATAAACATGTTTGTGTAACTAATTTACTTTCTACTTTTTTCCAACTTTACTCTCAACCACTTATAGTTCAAAGTTGAATCAAGCGTTCTATGAAATAAATCCATCATATATCAGAGAATGCTTTATATTATATCATGTTATACTGCAAACCTGATTTGCACTATATGTACTACATTTGTATGTCAGGCTTTTGATGGTTTGAGTAAACACACAGTATTATGCTTGTAGTTAACTTTGCATGCTCTCAAATTCGATCCATTGTTAGGACTGAAGAGTGAAAGGATTCTATGAATGTGGAAATCACGTAGTCACTGTGGGAAAGAAGGAAAATCAACAGGACGAACACTAGTTAAAAGTTATCATGTCATAGCTGGTGTTATAAACTCACCATGCCACGACGTTTATCGTCCCTCTAATCAGTATACGCTATTTTTTGGCATTATGATTTCCTTCCAACTTAAACTGACTTCATTGAATGCATTCCCTAATATACATAAATATGTATATATGCATGTGTGTGTATGTATGTATAACATATGCGTATAAAAATACAGATATACTCATGCATAAGCATATATGTGTGTGTGTGTTTGTGTTTGTGTGTGTGTGTATGTGTGTGTATGTGTGTGTGTGTGTGTGTGCTGATGGATGACAATGGACGGTGACGTAAAAAAATTCAAAGAAAAACAGATGTTATATCTCAAAATTACATTATCGTGTGGACATGTTTCGATGCATTTTGATGGTTGCCAGCTATCTTTTTCAGAGACACTTGCAGCAGTGCAAAGAGAACAGTATGCTGCTTACATTTTTTCTAAAACTTCATCCCCTTCACCTCTCTCCCTGAAGCGAGTTCCAGTATCGGCCCTCCTCCACTCTGAAAAGACTCACCGACAACTTGAATTTTATTGATGTAATTTGAACTAAAAACAAAATAAATGCAAAATTGACCTTAAACAACCCTCGTCCACCGAACAGTGGACACTATAGTCCACAAGCAGACCAACATCGGCTTTATGAAGACAAGTACGAAAGTGGTTAAGGCTTATTAAGAAGTAAAATACCTTTATTACTATAACTTTTTCTCGAATTCATTCGATGTTTATAGCAGGAATTATGTACCTATATATATATATATATATATATATATATATATATATATATATATATATGTATATAATGTATTTTTTCATTTAGTGAATACTGTTTCTCGGCTCATCTAAAACAGTCTGCATTTTTATGATAATTTTTGTGTTATCTATTTTCTAACGATGATCCTAACTTTTTTGTTCAACTTTCTTTGTCTTTTCTTTTAGGCTTGTCTGTCACGTGATACTACCTACGTACAGATCAGACTCTCATCAAACGAAAATATATCTCATTTTTAGGCTTGGGAGTAAAACAATATTGGAAAATATCTACATGACGACAGCATCGCTTTTTACAACTGACAGACATCAGACCAGATGGCTTTGCACAATTCGACACTGACGTTCGGATTTGTTTGATCAAATAAAATGTGCAAAAAGATTTCTTGCCATCGATATTCATCAAAAAGATATGGGAGATGAAAGGGGCAACATATAAGCGTTGTCTTTGATCTAATTACGTTTCTTAGTTGTCCCACTTACGTGAAATGTGCTGAAGAAGGCTTTTGTAGAAGAAGAATCATTTTCAACTGCGCAAGTTTTCATGTTTGGGATAAACGTATCATTGGTGGTCTTGGAGGTTTCTTTTATTTCAACACAATTAATAAAAAAATCTGTCTTAAGGACAAAACTAGGAACAGTATTCCCATCATTGTTTTTTATTAGCCAATGAGAGAATATCTTATTTGAATGGGGTAAATGATAAGGCTTACTCATCCCTTTATCGACAGAAATCAGTCTGCTAGTAGTTAACAATCCCTGCATCTACCACTATCATCATTATCATCAAGAACCATCAACCACAGCTGTCAACATAGGCTTCTTCAGTTTTTAGTGATTATGGCTGTTCGACTACCTATCAATGCGTTGTACGAAAAAATGCACTGATTGAACTTGTGGGTTAGAAATTTGAAAATTCAAATGGTCTTTTTTTTAAAAAAGGTTTCTGAAAATTGCCGACGGATACTTGTGGCATGTCAATTTACAATGTTACTTTATGCTAGATTGCTCTCTTAGTTTGTGTCCAGCAGCATTTGTTCATTTTTTATTTTTTTGAAAGTTTTAAATAAATTACCATTCTTATTCTAATTCTTATTGTTTTTGTTGTTACTGTCATTATTGGCTGAGTTTTCTTACCAGCAATTACTGGATATTTCCACTGGGAATCAAGTAATAGCGAGTCTTTTCAAACTCTTGAACTGTCTTCAATATTCTAAGTGATTTCAGTAGTGCTGTCTTCTTGATGGTTCGGGCTCATCGTAAGCATTACATTCAATAATTGTTTTAGTTTTCTCTAATGGTCAAAGTTTGGGCTTTCTTTCTGCTTCACCTTTTGCTCTGCCGGAACAATAAGATCCACTGTCTACTGTTCCCCTCGTTCAATACATCTAAATCTGGGCTGTTAGCATGGGTTTGGATATTGAAGTTCCAAAGAATTTTCTGAGCTTCGTTTCTGTTCAGTGCAAGCATCATTTGTTTATATAATCAAAATGCAATCGCTTGCACTGTTTCCATTGGATTACCTGCCCCGATCAATCATGTCTGTTTTTGTATTTCTTCTGTGCTAATTTGCTGAATTTCTCAACGATGTGGTTCATTCTCATATTTATAACTGCATAGTCAACATTGTCTTGTTTCCATATTTATATAAATGTATCTTATGGAGTTGTTTTTGACCAATATTAAGAACTCGGTATCTCTCTCTAGGTTTCCTCTACGCAGCCGTGTCAATTTGATTGCAGTCATTCTTCTTTTCTTCTATGATTTCTCATGTTCCGATTCTTGTTTTTGCGTTTACCGATTTCTTTTTGCAGTCTATGGCTGTTATAATCAACAGTATTTCACTCTGCCTTGTGTAATATCCTATTTTGTGGAGTCAACGTATACCTTGATGATAATAAGTATTTTTCTTCACTCTTTCTTACGTATATACTGTTGGCATGTCTGACCCTGAAACAGTCACTGTCATGCTTGCTTCATATTATTGGTTATAATATTTTGGCTCATCAGTGTGTATACATATATATTTGCGTGTATTTCCGTATGTGTGTGTGTGTATGCATGTGTGTATACGCTGTTAAATTCAGCTACGTACACAGAAAATGTTAAAAGGAAAACACTTCTACTTTTTCCCCTGGCTTGAAGCTCACACACTTCGTACAGCTCTGAAGATGAATTACACTCACAAAAGAAAGAAAAGCGACATCCAAAATGTCATCTTCAGTGATTTTCAAAGATAATTTCCCTCACTGAATTATCAATGATTTGACTTTTCGGTATCTGAAAATCAAACCCAGCGTCAATCAATTCTCAATCGAAGTGAATCAAGAACTAAATAGTCTGTCGGAATCATCTTAAGTGGTTTGTAATGCGTCTGCTCGTTCGATCAAGTGCATTTTAGCTAAGCTGATTTTTTTTCCGAAAAATTGGCCAAAATGAGAGTATTTTCTCAAAAAATGGTTCCAGATCAGTTTGATTCTTGGATTATAATGTGATGAAGGAGATAAGTACCCGAAAGCAAACACTGCTCTAAGTATTCACACAACAAAAATCGTGACGTGGCCAAGATATATTGGCAGCATGCTGTATTGGAGATGATAAATCATAAATCAAAAGGGGCTGATCAAATTATTCCTTTTGCCTTTTGTTTCGTATTAATAACTAAAAGGTCCCATCTTAAAAAAATAAAAAAACATGAATGCTGCCGGAACAAACTAAACGACCAATTTGAAAAAAACTTACAGTGTGAATCATCCTCAACTAAAGAATAAAAAACTATTTTGGAAAGAAATATTTTTACAGATAATAATGAGTAAATGTTTGAATTTCCTGCTTTCTAGTTCTTTTTGTACGGCTTACAAATGTGATGCATTACTTTATAGATTATTGCATCTGTTTTAGAAAGAAATGCACGATGCCCTCGAACAGATCTGATTATGAGGAATCATGCACCAGCATTTACGCCATCAAATTACATCGAAATATAGTACATTCATTTTACCTGTCATGATATATACATATATATATATATATATATATATATATATATATATATATATATATATATATATATATATATATATATATATATATATATATATATATATATATATGGAATGAGCTGGTGGATTCTGTAAATGTTGTATTTAATGTGCCAGAGCATCACAATTCCTCATTTCTTCTACCTTCTTTGCTTAATATTGCATCATCATGGGCTTTCAACCCCTTTACAGTCCAGATTTACGTTCTTGTCACTTCTAGCTCTTCACAATATGTATGTGTTCATTGTGTGTGTTTGAGTGTGTATTTGCGTGTGTGTTTGCGTGTGTGTGTGTATGTGTGTGTGTGCATGTTCATTCAGTATTCTTGCATGAAATTAAAACGTCACTTTATCTTGGAAAAACTATTTTTGCTTTCCAGATTAATCGTATGATTACAATTGGAAAAAGGTATATTCATGCACTGCAATAACTCGACAACTGACCAATTTATGAAGTTGACAATCACTCGATGTACTAGTCGGTATGGAAAGCAATACATTGACGAGTTTGAAGTCGCTTTGTTCAGCAGTCCTTGTGAAATATAAAAAAAACATCTTTAAAAATTTCGAAGATTGAAGATCTCTCTTCATTGATTTCATAAATCATCTCTATTTAATACCGCTCTTTGTAATATTCTAAATCAACAAATGATTTATTTAGATTGGAAATATCGAGAAAAAATAAACCGATATACCTCGAAACCATAGTTCAGTACAACAGACGGAAAATCATGTCACATGATAATTATGGCAATTTTGACTTAGTTAGAAGTAAATGACGGCAGAGTATAGTTATAGAAGTTACGTCGCCTGTAACCCAGCTGCAAATGACACTTATGAACTGCTGACTGGTAATCCTTATTTCCACGTCATTGGCAACGAGAACGGTCCACGGTAGGAATTTCATTTAACATTCTATCTATAAACAAAAATCCAAGAGTGTATTGGGAGGTTATCATCCAAATCAAAGATGTAACAGTAGTTTATTCATGCTGTCAAATAACAACGGTACATCTAAATCATTTCGCTGTATAAATTGTATTTCCTTGTTCATGTTAACTTGAATAAACCCTGATTACGCATTTGCAAAAATAGATAAATACATGGATAATGGTGATTACATTTTGAGTAGCATTTAATATTCATCTGTCTCATCAAATGCTGCAAGCAGAAAATATAAACGTCCTTAAAAAGGTAAGCAACCAAAATCACTATAGCCTGTGTCGTATATCTATCTGACAAGTAAGTATATGTGAGCCTATGTATGAACATCATGTTCAAGAGGAAAGTGTCATGGTAAATTTAAGATTTCCATTCTTACAGTTTTTTTAAAATTCAATTTAATTAATGTTAAAAAGATAATATTAATTACTATGCAAAACAGACCAATTCCAGCATAGTTGCTACGCTCAGGTTATTCGTAGATTCTGACATTTAAATGTATCCATACGATTGGACTTTGCTCATCCCTGACCATTCATAGTGAAACTTGAAACTTTGCACACGTATTCTCCTCAATAGGTTGGGAAATGTTTTTTCTTTTGTACTGAGAAAATTTTAGGGAGTTCACTCTGCAATTAAATTTCATGGTAAATTGGTTCCTTATTTTGTGTCTAGGAGAGTTGACGCTTGTTTTAGGAAATGAATTGAACTAACGATCACAAGAGCCGGACAGGCAAATCATTCAGACAGATCTTTTTAGATGATCGCATCACTACGACATACTCAAAAAAGACGTTGTTTATATAACGTTTTTGAGTGACTAACCTGAACTGTTTTAAATTATTTGAATGATCAACAAAGGGAGGAGACTTTACTAGAAGCCTACATTGATAGAGTCCGTCAGAATTATGCACTTGGCAGAATTTACAATATAATGGAAGCTCAATCAGATAGCAGTGATTCATAAATCAGAATACTAATTATCAATCTATTTTTTTTTTTAAATGTAAATCCATTCAATTAACATGGAATGCATTTTCTGGGTTTTCCATTCATGAGTGTCGCATTCATTCGAACTTGACTATAATTGATCTAGAGTTGCAAGGAATGCTAGTTCCTCATTTATAGGCAATGTAAAAGATGAAGTAAACTTGAGTTTTTTCTTTAAAGAAGACGTTGGTGTCTCATTTAGAAAACCAGGGAAAATATCAGCTAAAATCCTTGATCAATGGTGCAGATTTGAATGTCCTGATCACAAAAGAACTATCAGTGAATTGACTAAAATGGTCTCGAATCATTTGATTTAAAATAAATAAAAAAAACATTAGCTTGCATTCTATATTGTTCTTATTGGTGGATACTTTTGATAAACATTTTAAGGCTCTTCCGACCATTCTCATCATCTTAGTTATTGAAGCGTCAATATTAAGGAAGCGTTTTTAAAACAGGAAAAACTTCAATGAATTTTCTTCGGATTGGCAGAAATGTTTTAAACTGGAATGAATTCAAAAAAGGTTTGAAGGTCTTTAATAATCCAATCCAGCGTGAAGGAATTGATATATTTTGCATTTTACCATCGTTTCCGATCGACTATTTTTGTTGAGGAATGACTGGAAAGAAAATTGCGCAATGAAATGATGTGGAAGGAAAGCAAACACATCATCCAATCTTACACTTATATGTTGGAAACGCCATTGCTGTCTTTTTAGCAAATACAGATGCTTCGATTCAACGTAGTCTCTTTGAATCTAATCCAACAATCACTGCACCTACATACGCAGACCAATTTGAAATAATGAAGCCAAAAAAGCACACACAATATGCATATATATATATATATATATATATATATATATATATATATATATATATATATATATATATATATGTGTGTGTGTGTGTGTGTGTGTGTGTGTGTGTGAGTGAGAGAGAGAGAGGGAGAGAGAGAGACTGCAAGTAAACCATTACAATCATACTTGTCAATATTAAAAGAGTCGGGAGTAGGTCTATTTAATGAACCAATTTGTAGTTTAGAGCAGAGGGGGATGACAACTGCATTGATAGACATTGTCTAATGAGAACGCAGATTCAATCAGGCAACTGCTCCTCCCTTGTCGGATGACAAGGAAGAACCAATCAGATATCTGTTTCTTCTGCCTTTTCAAATCTTATTCACTTTCTAGACATAATATAAACTACAAAAAAAAAGAAATGAGCAATCAGTTTTTTTTTTGGATGGGAAAGGGAAATATTCTCAATGTTGGCAACCAAAACATAATGGTACCGGGAATTGTATTTGGGAAAAAATGTCAGCATCTACTTGTATGCATTAAATATAAAATGGTTAATTTGTCGCACACAAAAACCTATTCAATAATTGAATTTACAAACTAAAAAATGGTTATGCATATAGATTGTTTATTTACACTTGCTGTAAAAGCATTTCAAACATCGAAAGTCTTTTTTTTTTCGGTTTTTCATGTCGATTTTTCGCAGCAAAGCCATCTGTTTTGTTGGCTTATTCCTAGTTTGTAAAGATTGGAAGGAGGGTCTGCCTAACCTCTACAAATTGGCTAGAAGGTGGCCATGGATCACAGAAAATAGAAAGAGCATGGTACTACAAAGGATCCACGAAGAATTGCATTAGCCTCAGCTCATACTCTGCAAATACTTTTAATTTTATAATTCATTGATAATATCGACGTTGCTGACTTTACACATTATCACCCGAACAAACTTTGCTCAAAAGTCCAAATGGGAGAAATGAGTGAAAATGATGAGACATAGCAGGCCAGAAAAAAGTGAGATAATCACAGATATCCTACAAAAATATGCGTGCAGGTGTGTGTATGTGTGTATGCTGTTAGGTCAGTTGACAGCGCTGAGTCGTGACTCTCCTTGGTGGACTTTGGTTCAAGTCCTGCACGGTGCTCATTTTCTTAATTCATTTCCGTTGTCGGTTGTTCGCTCTGCTCTTTGGTTAACTCTGGTACCAGCCAAAACATGCCTCTTAATTGTTTCTACAATCGTCACACATGGACACACACACACAAACACACCCACATACACACACAAACACACACTCTCTCTCATACACACAGAAGCACACACTCTCTCACACACATGCACACACATACATATATGTATATGCATATATATATATATACATATATACTTGTTTATACATATACATACACACGTATATATAGACATATATGTATTATGAGGAAATAGATGTATAATATGATAGAATTTTTATAAATACGTTTTTAAATCTTGATTTGATATCACATCCCGTAACAACACGTTGTGTGAGTTGTCATTTGGCATAGACAGAGTGAATTTTAAAAAAAGAAAGAGGTAGTCAGCTGCGTCTAACAGGAGGCTGTCCTGACGTAATGTCACTCTAATCACTGAGCTAAACATCTAATCCAGAAGTTGATGATTCAAATAACTGCTTTATATCGACATTATGTGTCGTTTTCATAATGAGAATTGGAACAGACATTATATGGGTGATACTCCTCTATAACACCTGGTTTATATAACAAGTTTTGCGCGTAAGTATTTGAACCAGTGCAACATTTTTATTGCATTTGATGAGGGGAGCCATTTTGAACTTTTAGCAAGGGGGATACAAATTACTTGTTTGACAACACTTCAGAATAGCCATGTTAGATACCCTCTTTAATCTCTTTGATCAATTCTGAACAAGATTTTAGAAAGATAGAAAAGAAGATGTTTCCATACAACAATTTATTCATATTAATCATTTTCAAGAAATGCAGTATTTGGAACCACAAAAACAAACACATACAAGCTTTTTTTCTGTTGATTGCAACAAAATTTGTTTTTTCCTGCGTATTATTCTCTTCCAAAATAGGGAGAACAAAATTTTAAATTACTCGAAATCAAGTAAATAGAAGCTGATTGTTTAACTCATTCTTTCAGAATCCACACTGTGTTGACACTCAAATATACATACCAACCTACATTCATAAATAATCATATATATACAGATTCCTCACACACAAACACACACACAAACACACAATATTTCATAATTGACGCAATCCTCGAGATAAGAAAGTAGAATTCACGTGCTCATAATTCTTTGCTACGTGCAATGTTTGTCATGTGATGACATTGAACCCAAAGACATCAATATCAAGCAGTTGAAATAATTACTCCGTGCGTTTGCTTCAGTCGAACTTCAGTCTTATCTGATGTGCTTATTATGCTTTTTCTAAAATAATGAAAGTTTTATGTAATCAAATAGGTTTGAACCTGAATCAAGGTGAAAGAAAACACTCTCAACATCTATCGTAAATTTGAAATGTATTTATATTTTGCATTCTATTGTATTTTCTTATTTCTTCGTCTGAAATGGATATTTTTATTTGAATATTTCAAATACAAGTTGTCAAGAAAACGGTTGCATCCTTTTCATAGCATCTTCTACAATCACTGGCTTGGATGGAAATGGCAGGATCAGGATTAAATGGCCTTAAGTCTGCCCGTAGGATTATCCTAGGGTCTTTCATCCATCATTGAGTCCCCACGGGCTATTTAAACTAAACGACGTCTTGAGTGATGTATTAGAGATGAATTCTAGAGAGAGTGACAATGCAAAATGCTTCTGAATTAATGTCACAATTTCAGAAGTATTTCTGGAACAGATATTGGAATAAAGGTCAACACATCGCTTCTGAATTATACAGAAAGAATAGATTGTGTTATTCGAGTTGTAGTTGTACTCTTCCCAGTTGGGACAGTTGATGTTGGAGATCCCTGAACTCTTTTTGACTTTGAGATAAATTACTTTAGATTAATCCTAACACTAAACCTTAGCTTGAACTCAAACTTTATTTTCATGCCACTGATACGATATTTTTGCTATTCAATTGTTATGTGACTCTTTTGATAAGACATCTAAGTCACTACTTCGGTCATTCTTATGAATAGGTCTACCTACCTAGTGTTGCCTTGGAATTTGAGATGAAATATTTCCATAATTCCACTAAATATTCAGTTTTTTTCTCTTCTATGACTCGCTCTACGGATTTCTGAGATTGAATATTCGTTATTTTTCCACATAAAGATCAAGCCAGTGTTTGGATTGGAAAATGCATGAACTCGTAGCTGATGTGCCAGGGCATTATAGATTAAATTTCCTGTATAGCATCTCTAGTTGCAGTGAAAGAGGTGCATGGGTCACTCTGACGCCTTCATGCCATATTCTGGATGGATTGTGATTTTTTTGCCATCACCTACCAACATAATTGTAGGGTAAAAACAATCTTTAGCATTTACCTCATTGGAGAGGCAAATGGATTCTTATCTCAATATTTTTTGTTGCAGCCATTTAACTCAATAGTCTATTCATACAAGTTGCTTTAACAAATGGTTAACCATAATTTTGCCCTTAACCGTGAACCTAATTGATCTTAACATCATCGCCTCAAATGAAAGCTTTTTAAAATCACATTTACTCTTAATGTGGCTTTACAAAGTGTGAAGAATGAATGGCCTCCATTCTGTCTCTACAGCAATGCAACTCCCCATGTTGGCTTTGATGATGTAATGAAGAAAGCAGAGAACGATACGTCTTGCATCAGCTTGACTGCAGAAGTTGCTGGAAGTACGTCAAACTGGGCATTGACCCGCCTTAGGGGAGATCACTGTTCTTTTCCTAAAGAGCCCAATCAGACATGCTATGTCCTTGGAAAGAGGAGTTGAGTTCATGCCTCTCCTAAGCGTCTTATTGCAAATAAACATACATAGCCTTGACCTCGGCTAAAACGTTGCACGCCGATCCCATTGTTTGCGCCGTTACCGCTACGCCAATCGTACCTTAGCGATGTGGAGATTATCGGTTATTGAACTACCGATCATCGATAGAATAGAGAGATTCCTGGTGATATTCTCATCTGTTGTTAGTTATCGTCTCTTTATTTGGTGGTTTTCAGTCATTCTTTTTATTGTGCCGCTTCTGGTTCATGTTGCGTTAGAGCAAATTGCGAAAATACAAAGGGAAAGTTCTCTTTTGTTTGTAAGAAAGTGTTTGTTTTTTAATCTGAAATTGTCATTGCTTGTCAAAGATGGACAGGAGAACAGAGCAATAGACAAAGAGGGGGTGGAGAGTTAAGACAGAGAGCGAATTAAGAGATTAGGGATGCGTCTTTTGGCTATGCGTTTAAGCATCTCTTCCTCACGTCTCTTACACTTTTCACAATAATAATGTGTTAATTGGGTTTTTAGCCATTCAGTCATGGCTAATTTAACTACCTCCTTGTCATGTTAGCTTGCTCTCAGAGAGTTTTTCTCTTCAGCTATCTCCAACTATCCGAAAAATCCCCATTTATCAGCTAACCTAATTTCCATTCTCTCTTCATCTCTTTCATTAATGTATCTATTACCTCACTTCCGTCTAAGTTCTCTCAGCTCCTTTTCAGCATATAATATACGAACATCCACTTGCAAAATTGTTTTTTTTATCTAGTCAATCCCATGTGCCAATGACCGCTTTGAAACAGTAGTAGTAATAGTCAGTTTTTATATTTGCAGGGATCCAAACTTAGTTAACCAAAAGCAAACTGACCGTCTTTTCTTTAATGGATTCTTTTGATATATTTGGAATATTGAAAATATCCCGATCGGTTATTAAAATATGCTGTGAATGTATGCCATTTCATCCATCCATACACACACACACACACACACACACACACACACACACCAAATTAGACCACTGAAATTCCAGTGTATGTACACAACACACAAACATACGTATAAACGAACATTTGTATGTATACACGTACGTATACATCTAAGGACACACGTACGCATAAACACACGGATATATCCGCTCTTGGACCTCAATATATATGCTTATTCTTTCTTGCATACACACACAATCATAGATTTAAATTGTAAATTACATGCATATGTTCCACAAACAACATATCTGCACACATCTGCACGATACAGCCCATACATAGTGAGCATGAAAGCTCACAGAGACCAACAGTTTCAAATAGTCTGAACACTAGTCGTTTCACTGTGCACTCGTATTACTCGGACCGTAGCTACCGTGAAACATCGACCCCACAGGGTGCCTTCAGTCCTTGCGTCTGACTAAGCAACATAGAGTGCAGCATCCATGTAATAACTACACATAATAGCATTTACACTCGAAGCCTTTCACCCTAAACCCAGGTGTGGTTCAGCGGACATTTTTAAGAATGAACATCAATCGAACATTTATAATGAGATTGTCCAATTGGTGCTAGTCTAATTGGAAGGATGTAGCCGTTACCTTGATCATCCATCATACACCCGGCTCTAGGCGTTGGCAGTGTCTGAGCTCCTATGGACAGGTGTCACTAGTAATTAGGACAGCAGAGACCAAGGTGTGGCTAGAGCATTTTGTATTCATGTCATCTACCAGGTGTATTGTAGGTACAAGATACAGCATATTACTCACAGATTCGCTAGTCTTTTTCTCTCTCTCCCCTCCTCTCTCCCTCTCTCTCCCTCTCTCTCCCTCTCTCTCACTCTCTCTCTCTCTCTTTCTCTCTCTCTCTCTCTCTCTCTCTCTCTCTATATATATATATATATATATATATATATATATATAATTATGTATCTTCGAAATCCTATTCATATCCGTCTTAACCCTTTCATATCTATGTGTCTTTTCTCTTTGTAAATTCATGTCAATGATATATCGATTTATCTAAGTCTGTTTAGATAATACCCCCGCGCACATATGTATGTACTTATGTATGTATGTATGCATGTATGCATCTCTCTCTCTCTCTATCTCTCTCTCTCTTTCTCTCTCTCTCTCTCTCTCTCTCTCTATATATATATATATATATATATATATATGTATATATATATATATATATATATATATATATATATATATATATATATATATATATATATATATATGTCTGCATCCTTTTCTCTCCCTCTCACGATTTTCTTGCATTATTTATACATCTAAATCTTATTTATCCCATTCTTTCATGTTTAATGCATTTTTCAATATATCTTCGTATCATTTGATAATCAAATAATTTCTCTGTACGACCATTAATCGATGAGCATAATTTTGATCAGTAATTTCACTCAAAAATGAATTATTCGGTGATATTGTCAGTTCAGACACAATGTAACACTTCATTCACATTGTCGATTTTATCTTTAATAATTTTCTAGTCAACTCATCTGCGATCGTAGATTTACTTTTTGAATTGATATGGTTTCCTTTACAGAAGCCATTACCTTCTTCCCTTCGCAGATAAGGTATTTAGTCTCAATTTTGAGAATTGGTTGAATAATTCTATCAGTTCCATCATGTTCCTTCTTGTACATTATCTGTTGTCACCCTTTGTAGATATCTCCAGTCCCTGCTGATCTTCCTGATTATCTCCCTTAGTTTGATGTGCAAAAAGGAAGACGTAACTTACCTTGATTTGCCTCCGTGATAACTTAACTGACTTGTATTGTAAAGAGCTAAGACTTCTATTCGAGATTAAGACAAATTATTAAATATAAATTCAGCAGGAATGTTTTACAACGGTAATATTTTGAAAAAAACATACAGGTCCCATGAGTCACTCAATAGAAACCACGTGACCAACATCTTCAGGCAGCGTGATGTGTTTGGATGATCAACTAAACGTAAAAATTGAAGAAACTTATGATGACCGTTTTGGTTGACATTTTTTTTTTTTTTTTTTAACACGCTAAGTTTTTTTTTTCTTTTGGACCACAGTTTATCTAAATGTTCATTCACCATCGCTTTGAATCAGACGAATATTTTTGCAACCTCAACTTGATGACCTAAAAGCCATTGGTGCAAAGACTGTAATCAGTTTGTTATTGTAACTAGAAAACGATTAGACGCAAAATGAAAACAAAAACCAATAAAAGAAAACTTTTTTAAAAGAGTTTCAGAACATCAAGGAAATTTGTAAACTACTAATGAGCAGTCATCCACTTGATATGTTAGTATATTTCCGTGTGTAATTTCATTGTCTCGGAAATTGAATACACTTTTTTATATTTCTGCGACTCCCTATAATATCCTCACGATCAGAACCCATTAAAGCAGTCACGGCCCCTAGTTCGAGGTATCCTGTTCCAGAAAATATAGAATTTCGTGAAATGAAACATAACTCATGAATTAATAATTGATTTGTCAACCTGAGAGACCTGTTGAAGTAGAGATCTCGTCACAGTACCATTTTCTTGTCAATTAAAATATTCTACTTATTGCAAACGAATTCATTCGAGACCAACTGCCATCGACGAAACCTCAATATCAATAAAGAGTAAATATCAATAATTAAAGACGGACTTATTTCAACGCATTCACATCCATTCTTTTACGTAGTGTTTATTTTGTATTACTTTAATTTATCATCAAGGTATACTTCTATATATCCAGTTCCCCGATAATTAAAACTTTGTTCTATTCCTTACCTTCACAGCGATCAGTTGAAACAATTTCGAAAACGGTCAAACTGAATAGTGAGCATCAGTTTCTCTTGTTTTTAAGTGAATCTTCCTGGTTGTATGTACATATGCATGCATATCTCGCACTTACTGAATGCACAAAATAAATTCAAAATGATGAAGTTGCAGGAGTAAAAACTAAAACCGATGGGGGAAGCGTTTCAACGTAAAAATGCTCTTGTCATTGAGCTGAACAACAACGAGTTAAACAAAGGCACAAATAAATGTTTTCAAATAAAATGTTCATATATACACATACACACACACACACACATATATATATATATGTAACCATATGCACAAATATATACATACACTTCCATATATGCATACAAAATAAGTACACTAAAAAATATAAATATATACACACATAGATATACTAACAAACACACACACACACACATATATATATATATATATATATATATATATATATATATATATATATACACATATATGTATATTATATTGATGTATACATAGGCATATGTAAATATATACTTATGAATATATATATGTAAATAGTATATATACGCATATATATATATATATATATATATATATGTATATATACGTACATACATATTCAAATGTATATACATATGTGCATAGATGTACATATATGTATGTATATAGGTATATATACATTTAAACATATATGATAACACATACATATATAAACACGCATATATATATACACACACACACACACATATATATATATATATATATATATATATAATTTTATTTAGACGTATGGCTCCACTATTATACATATCATTCATCCGAATATGACCCCATTAGGAATGTTAATAAAACTATTGAAATGAAATACATATATATATACATGCATATATGAATGTATGCATATATACACGTTATAAATGCATATAAATATCTGCATGTAAACAGATGCATATATGTATATGAATATGTATGTATACATATACACATACATATTTATGTGTATACATTCATACAGAAACATATATATACATATACACATATATAATTCATATCTATAATTACATTTTATACATATATGTGCATATATATAAATGTAAATATACATACTTACAATGATATATTTTATATTCACAAATATATGAGCATATATACACATATATACGTATACATATATATGTACAGATATACATCTTAATACATGTATATATGTATGAACACGTAAATGTATATTAATATACATATTTATGCAATTATATATTCAAATATGCATATATATATACACACTCATGCATACATATGTATATATTTACATATTCATGTATGTGTATAGATGTACATATTTACTTTTGTATATATATATATATATATATATATATATATATATATGTTTGTGTGTGTGTGTGTGTGTGTGTGTTTACCCATATATACACACTTTCATATAAATACCAGTACTTTTGGAACATGTGTTTTGCGGCGATATTTTTTCTTTTTTTTTTCTTACTGCAGGGCAAAACTTTACACCTTATTTCTGGGGTCTCATGTTATGAGTTCCTATGTCCAGCTGCTATTTTAATTCTTGCAAGATTTTCAGCTCATTGCAATTCGTGTTTTCTTACAGTAAGATGTCTGTAACGCCTATCCTTTTTGTTATTATGCTTTGCTGTGTTATGATTTCTTCATGTTACGTTGAGTATAGAAGGCTCATTGGCCTGTAGTACTTGAGGTCTTTTGGGTTTCCTCTTTGTATAGCAGCATTATGAGTGTGATTTTTCACCGATCTTGGACCTCACTTTGTCTGAAAGATCAGTTGAAAAGGACAGCTAATTTTCTGGCGATGACTTTCCAAGTATTTTGAGTGGGTTGATAGTGATGTCATCGGATGCATGGGCCCTTACTTTCCTTTTTTTTTCCCCCGTTTGGCTTGCTTCATTCCCTACGGGATAACATTTGAGAAATCCTCGAAATGATTACTCTCAGATAGTGTTTCTTGATCATCTTTTTGTATCCTCTGTTCGGTGGAATGGAGGTCTTTGTAAAATTCCTGGGCGCCTCCGACAATTCGTTCCCTTTTTGTTGTCAGTTTTTCATTTTCTTCCAGCTCACTAGTTATCTGCTTTCTCTCTGTGCTGAGAGATTTTTCCAATAGTTTTTGAATCCTTTTTTGATAATGCTTTTGATAACTGCTGTCATATATCTTCTTCCGTTTTCCCTTTGTTTCTTTTGAATGGTTTTGCCCTGCTCTATTGTTTTCATCTTTTCTATTGCTGTTGGGAGTAGCTTGAGGTTGCTACATTTTGGTTTCTTCTGGGAGTTTGCAAATTGTTCTTGAGCTTTTTGTCTTAAACTTACTGGCAAATTTAATTTGGAAGGTTGCTTAATATTTGTGGCGATTGTTCACGTTCTCTTCTGGTTTGGTGATGAGTTCTTATATGTTCTTCACTTCCAGTTTGAATGATCGGGTAAATTAATTCTGAACAGTGAATGGTTGCTGTTTGGTGTTGAACATTTCCCTGCAGTTCTATCTTGGTGTTAATTTGAACTTTGCATCTCATCATTCTGTGGTCACTTCTTACATTGACTTCGTTTAGAACCTGCATATCTCTAACGGTGACGATATTGTCTGCTTAGATGTAGCCCTCATCATTCCAAGTATCGTGTGGTAGGTTGCATGGGTTACATAGTTCCAGTAGCAGGAATTTTATTTCCGACCGGACCTTACGCTGGCTCGTGATATTTGTGGGGGTCTATGTTGAAATCTTGATTACATCTTTGGGAATGGTACACAGAAGAGTTACACGTGTATGTATCATTTGAGCCGGGGATTTGAGTATTCTACCGTCTGCCTTTTCTCCTTTTCTTCTGGATTTTGATCAATATTACCAGAGTTCCAAAAGTGAAAATCTAAATATGATTCAAGTGCATGAAAAGTGAGCCATAGTTCTAGGTAGGTTTTCCAACCCCTAGTGTTGTAGCAGGTCGAAAGAGTGACTTCCTCACGCTGATGATGTGATTTTCCTCTTAAGTCATAGCTTGACATCCCCCCTTTACTAATATTGTGGGTTATGTTTTATTCTCTTCGCATAGGTCGTTGATCTGCCTGTAGATGATTGAAATCTGCAGATCAATCTAGAAACTAATCTACGAATACTTAGTGAATGGATTATAACTCAATCGAATTTCTATGAAATTTCAATGAGAAAGAGTCTTGAGATTTTTTGTCCTAAATATGAGACTTTTCAATTGTTTAACAAGACGTTTAGAAGGAAGTAACTCAAGGTAGTGATTTGTGACTTAACTTAGCCTTTCATCTGGAACAAATATGGAATATCATTGTTTACGTCAGACGGTTATAGGAATCAAGTTTTCAAACAAGTGCTCTTTGTAAGATAAACTGTTTTGTTAAATATTGTGGTTGTTTGATTTTAACCAAGTGGAATCCAGTTGGGGGGGATGAATTTATGTTAATTTGGTCCCACTGCTAACACGTCTACATTAGAGTGGGTACAGACTGTCCTAGGTTTGAACTTACATTTTTCCTAGGTTTAATCTTTCAAACATAAATGCATTTGGAGTTTGCTTGTCACTATATGAATAATACTTGTAATACCATATACTCCAAAAACTTCCAAATTTTCAGTATAAAAAAGAGAAAAGAACAGAACAAAAATCTGAAAAATCCGAGCGTGTATATATATATATATATATATATATATATATATATATGTTTAAACATGTGTACCTATATATATACACATGTATGTATATATATATGCATATATATGGATACACGTATTTATGTATACACATATATGTATAGATACATACATACATGTACACATTTGTACATATTTACAATGAACATATGCAAATATGTAATATATATATACTTATATATACATGTATATACATGTACGTAAACACTTATAAACATGTATAATATGCATACATGTGAGCATACATATATGCTGATATATAAACATAAATATGTGCATATTTATATGCTTATATATATATATATGTGTGTGTATATATATATATATACATGTATGTATATATATGCAAACACACATACACATATAAGTATGAATGTATCCATATATGCATATATATACACACATATATATATACATATATATATATATATATATATATATATATATATATATATATATATATATATATATATATATATTCGAGTCCTACAGTTAGAGTACAATAGATCTTTAACTCGAGGAACTGAAAATATACCAAATTAAACCAACTATCCTCTTTCCTTCTTTTGAATTGAAAGACCCACACAATTAGATAGATAACAATCATTAGCTGTAAACATTAAGACATTAACACCCATTATCCCATTTATCAACATCCACAACGCCTCAAACCCCTAAGTTTTTGAGAAAATAGAATAAGACATAAGCATCCTAAAAAGACTCTCATATAAACAAAATCCTCATTAATTTTGCAATCATTGAAAATAAAATTTAATCTCTAAATTCTAAAGAAGCTCCTGGCAGGAGACAACTTCTCTGAAAAAAAAAACAGAACCAGAGAAAATAATAACCAAGTGCAATAGACCAAATTTTGGCTTATGCATGCATTTCAAAAAAGGGGATAAATATACTTTCAAATGGTACTACCAATGAAATCAAATGTATTATCTCTTCTCATGTTGAAATCATTATCTATGCCTTCATTTGTTGAGGTTGCAACAAGAAAGAATGCAGAGGGGAAACCGCCAACCTTAGGAAAAGGATTACTGTACAACAAAGATCCATCGAAAAGGTTCACACATTTTTCAATGTTTTCCTCGAGAACCAAAACCTTCATTTTTCCCTTTCTGCAAAATGACCACCGACAATGTTGCACAAAGAAAAAAAGAGATACAAACTTCACCAATACTCCAAAACCTGCACTAATTTCTCACTAATTCTTCATTTTGGATATAGAACATCAGCTCTGTTTCCCTTAAAAAACGTAGCCCTTTTTTTTCTTTCAAAATCTCAAAGTCGATCCTGCCAAAATCCCATAGACCCCTTAATAAACCTCTCCCTTCTACTCCATCAATCGACATTCCCCGCCTCCTATACACATTCATATCATCCTAATTCACAAATCTGCTATCACAACAAAATACAATTCAACTATACCTTGAACAAACACATTCACACACATCATTTCTCTCATATACATACTTATATCATCACTTCCTTCGCAAACCAGCCATTATACTAAATACCATTCAACCATACTGTGAAGACGCTCATCCGCACACACCCTTTTTGCTTCTCTCCATAAAGAGAGTCCTGACATCAATCCCTTTCCTCTCTCTCTCAAAAAAAGTCACCAACAACTAGATATTATCACATCCATTGAACTTGAATCCAAATCCAAATCAATGTACAAATGGCCAAAATTTAATCTATCCTAGTGGACATTAAAGAATGATGACCAGGGTCAGAATCACATCAGCCTTCTGAGGACATGTACGAAACCGATTAAGGCCTATCAATATATATATATATATATATATATATATATATATATATATATATATATATATATGTTTAGGGTTTGCTACACGAATATGTTTATGTTTCTATCCTGTTTGAGCTTCGTCAGGTGAATAATTAGATATATCACATCAGTCTTCTGAGGACATGTATGAAACCGATTAAGGCCTATCAATATATATATATATATATATATATATATATATATATATATATATATATATATATATGTTTAGGCTTTGCTGCACGAATATGTTTATGTTTCTGTCCTGTTTGAGCTTCTTTAGGTGAATAATAAGATATATCATAGATTCTTGTTAGGGAAATTTTACGTATTTTTTAGTGGGTCGTACTAGGTTGGATGAGTTCTATTTTTCGTTTTATTTGTTTATTAGGTTTGTAGTTTGTGTATTTTTTGGCTGGTATCTACACAAAAGGGATTATGGCGTGGGTGTTGGTCTTATTAGTGAGTGGTTGCTGGTTCTGTTTGTTCTTTATAGGAATTTTCTATTTTCACTTAGATATCTTCGATTTCTTCTTCTATGCTAAGATCCTTTTTTATGACCAAAGCAGGTTGCATGGTTATATTGGATTTTGGTTTACATCCTCTTGTCTGGGGTTGATATGTTGATTAGGTTGGTTTTAAATTTTTCGTGCATTTTGCAATGATATGTGTATAACGATGTACCATTTTTATATTTTTCTTCTTATTATTTTTTTTATGGCTGGCTAATCAAAGTTTGAAAGGCATTTTCGATATTCCTATATGATATTTCACTTCTGCAGGTTCCCCTTTGATTGATAATTCGGCATTTGATTTAAGGCGTTTGTTTGGGCAATTGCAGTCTTGTTTATTTATACTTTATTTGTAGATTAATTAGAATGAATGCTATGTTTGGTGATGAATGTATTGACATTTTCAGTACAACTGAAACTAATTTATAGATTGTTTTGTAAAATATGCAGCTTATTGGGTGCTTGAGTGGGTTTCTATCAATTTGATGAATATTCAAGCTGAGTTAGTTTTACTTGTAGGTTAAACAATAGTGTACACCACGTAATTTTTCTACTTCCATTGTTTTGTTTTAGAGTTTAGTTCTCTGATGAGATTATACAAAGCACACTGACCGATTAGATCCAACATTCTGGTTGAATTGAGGCTGCCCATAGAGACATCAAAACCCAACTCGTCAGTTTCTTTGGTAAATTGTCCATGATAGTTGAATAGTACGGCCTGTAAGCAGTTTGATTATTACGATGACTTTTGGCTGAGATTGTTGTGAGTTTCAGCCTATTCTCTGGACAAGTAGAAATGAATGTCGTCGATTCGTTTAGACGAGCAATTTTTTTGATAAACCTAGTGAAAGCATCATTGGTATAATTCCATTGATTTTATGTTGATTTTTTTACATTTTCAATTATTTTCTCACTGATTCTTCCTATCCATGATTTAGTGAAATCAACACGCTCACACACATACACACAATTACACACACACACACTCACACACACACACATATATATATATATATATATATATATATATATATATATATATATGTGTGTGAAATGTAAGAAAAAATCTATAAAATATACATAATATATAAAGATGTTCATAATATATAAAAATACATCAACGTTATATATACCCCTCTATCGTACCGAGCAGAAGTGGAGACGATATTTGATATTAGATTGTCAAAAGCTACACTGGAGTGTTGAAATACAATAGAACAGCTGTCTGCGGATGACACAATAATTAATTATCAATTATACTATATTACACACACACACACACATATATATTTATATATATATTTATATGTATATTATATTACACACACACACACACATACACATATATACATGCATCATTTATCTCATCGTAGTACTGCATTGAATAATTCATAGTCTATAGCCACACTGAACAGTTGTAACACTACGAAATAGTTGCCATTTCATGACTCAGTTATTATTTAATATTATATTTTCATATGTCTAAAATATATATATATATATTTATATATATATATATATATATATATCATACATAGATATCATATTTACATATATATGTGTAAACATTAAGTATATGATAGATATAATCATTTATACATAGAATAAATATGTGAATATAAGATATATATTATATAGTACATATACATGATGATAAATATATGATTGAATATATCATATGTATATACATCATATATGATATATAATACATATGATATATCTAATACAAATATACATTAAAACCATATATGATATATAATATTTGTATAGTATATGATACGTACCTAATATGCATATCATATATAAATTCAACAAAACTGCTGTTTGTGTATGACACAATTATCAATTTTTTTTCATCATTTATATATATATATATATATATATATATACCTATCAAATCTGTATATAAAATGTCTACGATATATATATATATATATATATATATATATATATATATATATATATATATATATATATATATATATATATATATGTATATTAATATGATATATATTCATATGTTATGTATAGGTGTGTGTGTGTATGGATATAGCTTTTCTTGATAATTTAGAATAACATAGAGGACAAGAAAAAGATCAACTGATATGAGAGAGGACAAGGTTGGAAGATATGTTTTTGTTCAACAGAAAATTGCGAGGAACATGCTAGGCTATACACTCGGAAGTGACAACATATGTAGCCAGACCTGACATAAGACAGGATAAGGAAATTGAACAATCTGACTCTAAAACATTGCAGAGACTAGTGCATTTACGCTCGTTATAGAGGGAGATGAGAAACGCCTTATAACGGTTGCCTCTGCTATTGATATATATATATATATATATATATATATATATATATATATATATATATATATATATATATATATATATATATGTATGTATATATAATTGTATCTCCTAGGGAATAAGCCCTCGTGGCTAGTTTGTTCCATACATGAAAATTTATTCATATTCATGAACCTTTCTGCCAAATCTGTTTGTAACTACACTTGGATTCTTATATATAGACCTAGATATGAATTCAGTGGCAAACACCTGCGCAACCAACACACACACATACAGACATATATATATATATATATATATATTGGATAAACAGTTATTTTTCGTTTTGTGCACGAGTTTCACATTAGCGTGCGTCTTCTGTGTCGCTAACAATAGTTGTTAATGGTGAAAGGTATACAGAAATGTCTTCATGTTTCTCTTGCAAAGATTGTTTACGAAAATTCTGAATGTTAGTCGAGAAATGATAAAGACTTCTATTCAATAACGCCAATGCTGTTCTTCGAATCGTGACTAGATCTCAAAAAATATTCGAATGGAATCTATCATCAAGGCTTGGTCGAATTGGTAAACTTGTAAAAGAATAAAGCATAAGTTTCTATCACGAAAGGAGAATTTTTAAATGAATAAAGAATTGTTTACTCTGTAGAAATCTGGACTATCTTTATTCTACACGGTTTCAATTTCTGATTTATCTTTTTTCGTAATTATCTCATTATATATATATATATATATATATATATATATATATATATATATATATATATATATATATATATATATATATATATATTATTCCATACATTTCATTTGCATAATTTATTTATGAAAAATTATTTCATTCTATTTCGTATATCCTTTTCATGGTGGTGAGACTAGGGTCTAATGAAATAGTCTAAGACTGTACTAAGTACGTTCTACGTCGTCGAGGAAGACTGGGTTGCTCGACAAAATGTCCCAACGTGTAGTGTTAGTCTTTTCAATATTTTGATAACTAGCTTGGCTCATGAAAATTCGATGGATATTCGACCTTCCGACGGAAAAGGTTCGAATGGGATACAGCGGATGGGATATTAAGATGACGAAAGAAATGGCCAACCTGGAAACAAGGACACTATATTCCTTAACATTCGCTGTACATGCAAAAATTTGATCGGATTTTTTTATTCTTTGTCGAATTCAACTCCAAGTCTTGAGTTGCGTTTCTCTTCCTACTGTAACAAAAACCAGAACAATATTCACCAAATTTATGAGATTAAACCGTTAGGTGAATTAACGTCCATTTACAGTGTTTTAAAGTCACTCCATTTTATTGGTAGTCAGCTCTCTTACTGACTGAGGAAAATTTTCAAGTCTTATATATCAACGAAGATTTAATTCAGAAATGCAAAGGTCTCATTCAGTTCTTCTAAGTAGATACAACAGATCAACATGAGAATAAAAATCACGACCAAGTAGTCAGTGGGCGGTTTTCTTATCAACGGGGGCAATCCGACAATTTTTACACATATACAATTTTTTTTTTATGTATACATATATACAATACAGAAATTGCAGTAATAATCTTCAATTGGAATCGAAGTTAGAATGGGCTTTGACCCTGCAGCTACCTAGCTTGTATCCTCTATGAATTCAATATCCCAATAATAATGAAATCAATTATTATTGGAAAAAATAATCAGGAGGCGGTGATGAATTTTAAATTTCGCAGCGACAGCTGTCTGCTTGAAATATAATAGAATTTCAACGAAAATTTTAAATTTAGTTCTAGTTATTTTAAATGAGTTTAATGCATGAATATAATGGTGAAGAGCCTATGAAGATATAATTGATTTATTCAAATAATCGCAAAAATAAAGAAAAAATCAGACTTCAGTTTTCACGCAATATTAAAACAGTATAACACTGGCCTAAAGGGTATGTCATTTACTCACCTATCAAGGTTTTGGGCTGCTAATAGTATTAGCCAACAAAATAATAAATTACCAGAATTGATCTAAGAAGATAAACTCTGGTAAGTACCGTGTTCATTGCTTAAGTACAAAAACAAGGTTAGTACAGAGTTAGTTTAATTGTTAACAAATGCAGAAACAAAAAGCAAATAAATTGCTTATCAGCAGTGATAAGTTTTAATTCTGGAGTGAATTAAAATTAAGGAGGACTGGAGTTTCTGCAGACGGGAGATATGTTTGGAGAGAGATCTGCCGCGACAAGGGTGAGGAGAAAGCAAGAATGAAAGGAAAAGAATATCATTAAGTAGATACAAGAAAGAATCTCCACCATGTCCGTCACTTGGGTCATCCTAGTTGTAGCCACTATAAAGTTATCTTTAAAAATCCAACAAAATTACGGTTAGAGTGCTGAACTCAGTATGTGTTCTTAGAGATGAAAGAAGAATGGATTACTTCTTATGTGTGATGATGCGTGTGTAAAAACTATATAAACTATCCTAACTAAAGAGAAAGAGAAGTGAATAAACTTACCTCAAAGGCCGTCAGAAAACAGAGAGAGAGGTAGAGTAGCCGGCTGTAAAGGCCAGGACAAGAGGCATGACCAGCTGGGGCCCTTGCACCTGTGTATCCAGGGATTTTATAGGCGTTGTCGTCGGAAGTGACGTTTTCAATATTTAATTAAAAAGAAGATTTTTCTACCTAATTCCTAATCAAATCAATAGGGGGCACCACAGTGCTCTCGGGAGAGCTGTAAAGATGCGATAGAATCAAGAAAAAGCAAGGAATAGACTGGCAAAAGATAGTAGATAGAAATCTAAGGTTTCAAAAACTTGATGGAACAAAATCATGGACAAAAATTTCACAAAAAATAAATCACAAGAATGATATAATGTGTCTGCAAAGGTTTGGCTGTTAAGCCAAAGAGAGTTACAAAACAAAATGTTCATTTAGTCACTGAAATAAAAGGAAAAGTCTTTTTCAGAAAGATGCTGTGAATGAAATTTTGTGAGTTTGCAAAATTGTTCGAAAGAGTCCGTGTTCGTGTATAAGTTTACATGAGCAAAACTGTAGTAAATTTTTACAAAAAAGATAATTTATAAATATTTTATGCGAATGTAAGCAGCAAATTGAGTAGAAGCGTGAATATATATGAATGTTCGGTCAAACAAACGTGCGTTGGTGCTTGTCAAAGTGTGCTAATATATTACAGTGTTCATTCGTGTGTGCGCAAATGAGCGCGTAGAAGGCGTCTACGATGGCCAGACTAGTAGTACTATATGGTGCCCTCAAGAAATATGTTGTTAGTTAGATCATCCGAGCTGAATTCGAAGAAATGTGTCTGTTGTTGGATGATCACACGCTTTTGATGAAGTATTTGTTCATGTGCTGAAGCAAGTGATGATTTTCTGAAATCTTGTGTTGAAAAATAAGTACAGCTTTTCGGGTGATTTTGTCGGAAACCTTTGCATGAAGATGTAGAATGAGACATTGTCGAAGAATTAATCGTTGTTGAAGAGAATGTTCTCGATTTTCGAGAGTCGAATTTGAACTTTGAAATCATGTTTGTTTATAGATTCACATTCGAATTATCATCCGAAGGTTTTATCCAATCTATTCACGTAGAAAGGTCAACAGTTTTTAGGAATTTTTGATGGTTGGGAAACAAATAGCGTGATGGATTGTGTGAGAGGCAAGAATGTGGTTGTGACTTGCAGCTCACATGCAGCCCTGTACATGTGTGGGAGGAAAGGATGAAGAAAATGTAATGCGCGCAAAGTATGGATTTGGATGCGGAGATGAAACAAAGTGGGATGACCACAAACAAAAATGAAGACAAAGTACATGTAAGGATAACATAAATACGATCAATCGTGAGAAGTATTGGGAAAAAATAGTGGTAGGTTGGAACTTTCTTGTCATTGATAGTACTGGCGTTGGAGTTGAAGTAGAGTTGTGTGAATGCATGGATTTTCATATGGCTTAGATCGCTCCAAGATAATACGTGGAATCCAGGTTCAGTGCGCAAGTCTTACTGCCAATTAAGTGAGTCATCTTTGGGGCTATTCTCTGACGCTGATAGACTCTTGATGAACAGACCATGAAAGACGGAGAACAGAGTTTTATCCATGCGTGTTTCCCGAAGTAAAGAAGTTTAGGAAAGAATATCGTGACTATTGGATAGTAAAAAAAACCTCGCCATCTTATTCGCGAGAGCGTTTGTAGCACGTGCTGAAGACATGGTGGCGTCGCTGCATAGCTGTACGTATGTGTGAGGTTCGATGTTGTTGAAGTGAAACGGGCAAAGTTAGCACAGAGAGAGGTCACGGAGAGAAAATGGTTAAGATCAGATCGGCCGGTTGGTCAGCGAAATGATAACAATCTTAGGGAGAAGGAAAGACAGAGAAATAGTGGCCAGCTGCTAAGGCCGAGGCAAGAGGTATGACCAGCTAGGGGTCCTTGCACCAATGAGCATTGGACCATGTGCGTCTAGGGGTTTTATAGGGGTTGCGTCGGAAGTGACGTTTTCGATATTCAGCTAAAAGAAAGGTTTCGTATTTAACTCCCAACTAAAAGAATAGGGGGCGCTAGAAAGGTTTACTGTAGCAATCATGGCAGGATTCATAATATTAGATTTTAATTCACCAGAAGGTTGTCAGAGAGCGTAAAGGTCATACATATAAACGAGCAGAATAAAATTATGGATTTTTATATTTCTATTTTCATGAAGTATCTTAATATTAATAAAACTGGCATCTATCAGTCTAAATAGAAATTATATTTTTCTTTCTCATCTGCAATTTAGCAACGTTTTCGAAATCTTTAACCTGGGATGTTTTTTGTTTTTTTTTCATAATTAGTATAATGATTTTAAATTAGCATTGACAAAGAAAGGCAATGCAGCGTTGGTTTTGGTTTTGCTAAAAGTTTTTGTCTGTTATTTTTCTAATTTTCTCGCAATCGAATTCATGAATTCATTTAACGCGTTTGTGTTTAGCAAACGCTACAAAACAGTCTGAATGTGTGTGTCTATGGGGAAATCAAACTGTAAAGACGTGGGAAATGTCATTCGGTATTAAAACATTAAATTAATGGAGGCTTCTAAAATAAAAACGACCTTTCTGAATACGAAACCACAATGAATTGAAAACAGTAAAAAGGGAAGATGAGGCATTCAAAACTATGATGCCAACTGAGAAACACGAACATTATTAACAACAGGTCTGGTTTGTTACTCAATATAAACCTTCACCTGATTAAAATCTTTTGGCATCAAAGCATATTGGGGATGATCAATAAAAAAATCGATCAATGGTTAAGTTATTTCTCTTAGCTTTTGTTGAGTGTTGATCACTGGAGATAATCGGATTTGAAGAAAAAGCATGCGTGAACGCTGCCGACCACAAAGTAAGTGATCACTGTAGCATGAAAAAACATTGTAAAGTGAGACACCATTAAAATCTATTCGGGGAGAATTTTCGAAGGACAACAAATACATTTTTTATTTATACGATAAGGAGTAAATGTTTAACTTGTCATCCATTAGCTTCATTGGTACGGTCAGTACAAATGCCATACAGTATATAGATAGCCAGCCAGGTAAAATCACGTTGACAGTTTTTTGTTGGAGGTTCCTAAGAGAGTGCAGATTATGAAGGTTACAATATTGCCCATAAGTGTTCGGTACGGTGAGAACCATGCTAAATACACTGGAATCCAGATTAGATTAGTAAAGGATAAAAAACTGTGTTGAGACGATACAGACGATACAGGTTCTATGAGAACACTGAGAAGGGTGTTGGTGATTGAACCCTGGGAATCGTACGAACATACTAATGCACATTATTAAATAATAATAATAATAATAATAATAATAATAATAATAATAATAATAATAATAATAATAATGATGATGATAATAATAATAATAATAATAATAATAATAATAATAATGATAATAATAATAACAATAATAATCAACTGGCCCTTTTGAAATTCAACGGATATTGACTAAAAATATACCATCTATTATATTTCTTCAAATATTTTTATAATTTGTAATGGCATTTATAACTTATAGAATGGTTCTGAATCATAAATAGTAACATGCAAATACAAATGAGAATAAATATCTATTGTTGTTATTATCAGCAACTGTTGTTTACAGTTGTACACCAGTTTCCCCGTGGTTATCGCTGAAAGCTGAATGATCGTAATTCTCCTCAGGTCATCATCTCTCCTCTGATCTCATATCATCCCCCCCCACCTATCAAAGCAGAGCTGAGTTTCCTGCAGCCACAACCATTTGGGTGTTGTTTTTTCTTTGTTTATTTTTCTATTAGGCCACTGCTAACAGCTAGGGTCGTGAATCTTTCCTCAGTATATCCTTTTTATTCCTAGTTCCTCCAATCATGCTTTCTGTGTCTTATTCAGTTTTCTCGGTACTTTTCCTGTTTTTCACTGTCTTTCCTTTTACTCTGTGGTCTGCTGGTGCGATCTCATCTGTTAGATGTCAGGTTTTCCACGAACCTTAGGTCTGGTTTTCTCGCTTGGATGGGGTAGTCCGTTTGAATGTTACATTCTCTACGTAATAAGTGATTTCCATTCTCCAGCGCTGTCTTTGGTTTGTGCTGATACCACTTTTTCTGCATGGTTAAAAACCATTCGTTTACTCAGTTCCAAATTTATCACGGTTTCAACTGCATCATGTCTGTGTTTATACTCCTTCCAAGTTAGTTGACAATATTCACTGGTTATGTTCTTTACGGTCTCGTCCATATAGACGAGTGCTTGTTGTTTATCTGTGTTCTATCAATTTTTGTTTTGATATAGTTTGTTCTGATGCTTTAGTTTTGGGCTGTTCTGTTTCTCTCTTCAGGTTTCCTTTTTGAAGCCACACCTTGTCTGCCACATCCTGTATATGTCTTTTTAATTCTCCGTACAATTTCTTCTGTTCCCATTTTTCTTTCCTTGTTTGTCGTGCTGCTCCATTTTATTTCTACTTTTTGGTTGTTCGTTGCGCTGCTTCGGGCACTTATTCAGATCTCTTCACTGTTTGCTTGCATATACTTTTCTAGACTTGCTTTGGCCCTCGGGACACAGTCTTCTATGCTGATGAGCTCTCTGCTGTCTTCTTTTCGTGCACAATCTACCCGCATCATCTCTGGGGTGTAAGGCTTTGTGTATTTTCATAAGGTCCTTGTTCCCTGGTCCATTCACGGGTATTGTGAAGAGTTCCGTTACCGTTTTTGCTCCAGCATATATTGGGTTGTTGGTGTGTTCGTTTCGATATGACGTAGTTGGCAGTTGACAGGTTCGGTCACTTCTCTTAGTTTCTTTCTGTACTCCGTTGGTTGAGAGATTCTTTTCCGGGTAAGCGACTTTCTTCTTTTTCTATTTCATTTCAGATCTCTTGCAGTTCTATCTCTGAACCCCATTTGTTCTTCAGAGTTTGTTTTATTTGATCAGCCAGGCGCTGGCTTGATACTTCCACAGCAGAATTGTCCTTCCATATTTTGAGGATGCATACCCTATAACACCGCAGAGATGGTTTGCTCTTGATGTAGCAATACCTGACTAACCCGTTCTCCTCTCTTGACCATTTCCTCTTCTTGTTTTGGTGAACTGCCACTCGATGGTGGCTGTGTTCCTTCAGGGTGTCATTTGTGGAGCATGAGCCGGAGTTTTGGCCAATAGCAGCTTGGAAACGACTATGTCCCTACTGAAGGTCATTAACGGTACACTGGTGGGGGTTTTGGCCAGCAGTCACGAGATGACAACTGGGTTCCTCCTGATGGCTAAGAGAGCACACAAATCTTGGATTCGTGCCCCATTTTTTGCTGTATATTGATTTGGTTGTACTGTCATAATTGTTTTTTTAGTGATTTAAGGTAGTATCAGACCTTGGTGAATTGGTTAGAACCAATGTAGTTCAGAAGTAAACTCAGAGCTCGACCGGCTCTTCGCACCCAGGATATATTCTCACCGGGAGAAAGTATACGGGTTTGTGCAATATCTAAGTAAGGCAAAATGTTTGTCCTTCGCGACCGATTTAAAACCTTGAATACTAAGCTTGATCTCTGAGCTAATTAAGAACAATTATCAAGTTCATACTTCCCCCCTTTTCTAAATCTTGACTTAAAAAGAGTCCACTATGTAGTTTGGACTGAGGACAACCAGTGATTCCAATTCCCACCTTGTAACTTTCTTACCACGCTGGAATTCGGAAGAGCCTGGCCAATTCACACACGGGAGTACCTTCTTTTAGCCATTAATTTTACTTAAAAGAGCATAATTTTGTCAGATTATTATTATTATTATTATTATTATTATTATTATTATTATTATTACTACTACTACTACTACTACTATTATTATTATTATTATTATTATTACTACTACTACTACTACTATTATTATTATTATTATTATTACTACTACTACTACTACTATTATTATTATTACTACTACTACTACTACTACTACTACTACTATTATTATTATTATTATCATTATTATTATTATTATTATTATTATTATTGCTATCCGTCGTTTTATGTTTATAACTTTGTACCAATTCAAGCATGAGCATCTTTTACTATTCTTATCTTTCTCCATTGGATTGCAACGGTGGTCGGGGAGCAAGTGAAGAAAGGTTGGAAGATGTAAAAGAACTTTAATTTCATTGTTTTTCATGTGGACAAAATTGGCACCTAGCTATCTTTACTCATTTTGTAAGCGTTGATTCATCAAGAGGAAAAATGTTATAAAGTCAAGCAGATATTAGAACAAATATAGAATGAAGACGAAAGCGTTAAGGTCAAACATTCCAACAAGTACAATGCTTTTGTCATATTAACAAATTAGAGAGAAAAAAAGACGGTAACAAAGAAAGTAAAGAAACAGGTGGAGATAAAAAAAAATCAAAGAATATAAGTATTGATAATTAATATTCAATGAGGATTCATCAAAGGACATATCATTATTAGTTGGGAGATGACAAAGAGAGTGACAAAGAAAAACCTGAAGAATTTCACTCTATGTCAATGAACAGCTTGGCTTAGCGTGCGAAAGTTTTGAGAGGTTTCTCTTATAACGGTGTCCTGAGATTGCGGGGCAATCGAAGGGAAATAGTTCTCCAGTCTATGCAATTGAGTTTTAAGGTAAGGTGCAGCGTGTCTAGGGTCGACACCCTCCTAAAAACAAGGATTTGTCTCTTGGGTTCCACTAATCTGGCACGAATAAGTAAGTCTGACGGAAGAAACACAGTCCATTCAACGAAACACATATACCTTTCCAACATTGTTTGCTGGGGTCCAAAAAAAATATTTTTATTAAATATAAAGACATTACGATGTTTATATTTCGAGAAATCATTCTTTTTTTTTTTTTTAGATTCAATAATTTATTATTTTGATAAATTTTGAACCGCTAGGAAAAATAATTGACATATCAATCAGAATATTTCAGGGAAATATAATATTTTCATTTTCTAATTCCTTTTATTACTGGATCACAGTGGTTCTCTTAGTAGATGCACCAGCAAATGTGCACTGACAGTAGAAGTCTGCTAACCCCCAAATAATACCCTGACCGGATAGCAGCTTATGCAGATTAAAGCCCAGGTCGAGATTGATCCACAGGAGGAAAATGACTAAGCGAAGGGAGAGGCAATAAGGTTAACGAATTGAGTGACTGTCTTTGGTTTTAGAATGTGGTCTATTTAATAAATATTATTCAACGAATAAAAACTATTACCTCCTATCTTTTCCTACAGTTTATCTGATTAGGTCTAACTCATTAAATTTTTTTAACCTTTGCTTTTATTAGTGGAATTATTATTTGTTTGGAATTTGAAGTTGACATTAATTTAAACTATAGAACAGGAAATAATTTTCTCAGACCGCCAATTACGATAATAATCCAATAATTAGAAATTAATTAATTTTTGTATAAATAAATCCATATAAATACAAATATCTACATATACGTATATGTATGAGCTTGCATGCATAAATATACACTGGTGAGCCAAAATCTTATGACTACCTGTCTAATGAGGTCTAAATCTTTCACGTGTGTGCAAAATGGCTCTTACCCGATCAGTTATGAACTTTACAAATCTCTGTAAATTTTTACAGTCGCATCTTGTGTCACAAAGTGAACAATAAGTAATTAAAGGACAAAAGACAGCAATCTTATTTAATCGCAAAAGTGAGCTTTTCTGTGATTGAGAATGCACAGTTTGGAGAACTCAGCTGACAAAAAAATAATTTTTATTCTCTAGATCTAGCTCCATCTGATTTCCACTTATTCCGATGATCACAAAATCATCTTAATGGATTATTTCTCAAAACACAAAATAGGTGCGTCCGAACTTAAAGACTTATGCCCAAACTATAATGAAGCTCAGGGATTCTTGGAGGGACGCTATTGTTAATGAAGATCTCTTTTAATGAATACATCTTAATTAAATATGCATTTTTTATATTGATTCGTGAATAGATTTTACATTTTAAAGTAGTATCCATATAATCATTGACTCCCAGTAGCTACTCGGACAAATATTTTTGAACTGGTTAGGCATTTACTGATGCCACAATATTTTTTGGACCCTCCAAAATAGTATTGATATAGTTATCAATCTTCAAGAGCGTCGTCGACTTTTTCTCTGAGTTCGTCTTCTTCTAATACTACGAAAATTGTTTGTTTTTGCATTAATATCACAATCAAAGAAAGTCGCTTCGATTACATGGTTCTCCCTCCAAGTTTAATCCTAAAAAATATGGCAAAAAATTCTGGACCCCTGAAATTACACAGGTATTTCCCGCTCTTTGAAAGCTGGATTTTCGCCTTTTTTCCACTTTTACAAAAAAAGTGCTCAAGCAGAAATTTGGTACATGGTTATAGGAGCAGCACACATCCTCTTCCTCTCTCCTATAACTTATGCACCATCCGAACCTCCGGTGATCTAACGTACCATCATACCCAGGGAGGGGGGGTCTTGCATACTTATATCATCGTTTAAGGTGTGTCTAATACGCAGAAAATCCTGTATGAATTAATGCTAAATACTTCTTGGCTTCACTCCATTCCAGCCTATAGAAGATTTGCATTGGAACAATCTATTTTCAGATAGAAGGTTAGATAACAGTGTCTATATATGCGTGTTAGTCTTTAAAGATTCTCAATAAATCATTCTTAAATTAATCTTCTAAATTGCATGATATTTAGTTCTATTGTTTGAGATTTTTTCAACCGATGCCATTGTTCATATAGAATAAATTATGATGTGATTTATTGCTCTTTTGATAAGACAGCAAATAAAGCGAAATGATTTCAACAAATGAAGGCTTTTCCTAGGAAATCAAGTGAGGAATATTCACTGCTTCGAGGAAGTCACGAATTCCAATGTTTTTCTGCAAATAGCAAACACGATTATTCTGTTGGGTAATGTTTTCCTCGTTTAGCAAATGTCAGATTTTAATGTCGAAATATCTACTATATATGATACGTCACTTGTATTTACATATTTATTTTTTGTCTGGAACACCCCAATTCAATTAAATCATGTATATGATTTTGAACTGTTTACTCATGTCCTTGTACCTTAGGCCACAAGCATATCAATCAGGTCTTTTAAGGTGTGTACATGTTCGTCTTTGAAAATACTCAATCGTGTGTCTTTGTTCATAAAGAATAAATTTGAAAACAGTTTATCGGTCATTTCACAAGATAAAGAAAGCAAAATAAAACTTACCAAATAAATGTTTCCCTGTACTTGTTATGTACTTGAATGTACCTGAAATAGACTTTCCTGGCAGCAATTGATATTGTCATTTTCCCAGCTGCTCCAGTTAAAAAGGACTGGGATTAAACTAAAATAAAGATGTATTTTCAAATTTGGTCCAGCTGATTCCTGAATGAAGATAATTTTTGAAAAAAGCAAGTATTTGTCGTTTTATTTATTGATTTGAGTTGAATCAAGGGGTAGGATCTTCTGTTGTAGCAAAAATCCGAATAAGTATAAACAGGCTAATCAACTATATAAGCACTGGATTTTGATCAAAATAATTTACAGTTCAGAATTAAAAATTGTGAAGTCTGTATGAAATTACGAGTTTGAATACGGACATGAATCGAGCTATCAAGGCTTTGAAATGTTACGACTAATCAGTCTAAAAATCTCCAAGACCATCTCTCCAAGATAAACCTTGAACTGGGGTCTGTGACCTATTTTTGCGCCAAGGAACGGTTTAATCTTTACAATATTACTTGGGATCAGCTGAAAAGGGCGTAATCTCGATTGAAATATAGATGTAAACTATGTCACTTACACTTATAGGTTGCCGATAAACTATGTAAGTATTTCTTAGTGGAGGCGTGAGAGGCGTGACAAGGAATGGAGAAAGGTGCATCTGAGTTATATCATTGTTTTTTCGTGACCTTTCGTTATACATGGCACACCATTATCAACCCTCGGCCTGGCTGTTTAGTACCACGGATATTGGAGATAACAAACTGGTGTGAATATGTTCAGTGTTGAATGGAAACATTCATTACGCTTGCATACATTTATGCACGCATATATGCACACACACACACACACACACACACATACACACACACACACCAAATGCAGAGACTCAACAAGAGCTACGACTGTCGATTACCACAGACTCAACGAACAGGTCTTGCCAGCCACTGTATAGAAATTGTCACCTGACCAACAAATTTCAGCAGTATACCATATTGGGATGATCAATTGAAAATTGGAAAGAAGGGATGATCATTGAATAAACCATATCTTTTGTTGATCGTTAAAAGTCTGAATTTTCAAAAACACTAATGTGAACACTATTGGACAAGATCAGGGAACAAATTTCGCATAAACTCAGATTGTGAACTCACTTCACTCTTTTATTATTCCAGTCATAATATGGAGTCAATTTTAAAACTTCCAGCCCTGTAGCTCCATTGATGCAGCCTGTACGTGTGACACATACGTAACCAGTGAGACAAATTAGCATGAAAACTAAGAAAAAGCATGTTGACCATGCTAGCTGTTTTGGTAGAAGGTTTCTGACATTTATCCCATTCAACCTCTCTGAATTTTCAACTATGAAATGTTTAACGGCTATGACTTGGACACTCAAAAGTTCAATATTAATTGTATTTGATGAAACATAAGGATTATATACCCACCATTCTGTATTGTTATTTCTTATATGAAAATTATTTCATCTTTTCTGCTAGTATTCGTAACTACCTATAAAATGAACCATTGGCATTTGAGGTTTCTTTCGATACGTGGGTGGGGAGATGGGGTTAGATTTGCCTTATAATTCACACGGTTTGTCCAAATTACCCAGGGTTGCTCAGATTTTAGTGTAAGTCAATACCCCTTGCTCCCCCATTGGTGTATCGAATGGACTAACAATTTTCAACCTACTTATGTCTAACACTGACACTGACACTTATGGAGATATGATTAGTAACAAATATTCTGAACATTTCTTGTTGTCCTCTAAAGCAATCCACTTCGGATAACCACCCCCTCTTACGGTATATGCTTCATCAGATGCTGCTTCCCCCGTAAAGTCGGTCATAAATGATTCTGAAAATTCATTTTGTACTGTTCATTCATATCGAGAAAAATATAATTGCACAAAAGATGTTTGACGAGTCAGAATAGAAATAGATAATGAAACGTGTAGACCCTAAGTGACACTTATTCTTCCACGTGCAAATTTCGTGTTCCTCAATGATTTAGTTGTGATTTCTTCGGGGGAATACGGTATCAGAATTCTTTAAATGAGAAATATCGAAAATTCACACATCTTTACCATAAAAGCAGCACTGACTTGATGTCAATTTGTATTTTATCCTGAAGCCTTATCGCCAAACACCATTTGCACTTCTTTTCTTCCAACACCCTTAAAGGGGTCCTATCACGCCCTTTGGGAATCATTGATCTCGAGTGTGTAGTAGGGTTATTTGTAATTGATTAAAATGGAGTCAGATATCCACTTACGAAGTGATCCCACTAACAACTCGTTGGGCTGAAGGTATTGGACTGATGGCTCCCTCTCAGGGTGGGGCATGACAAGCAAGAATACTACCCTCGAGGATTGGCTGCACAAAGCTTGCATTTGTTACCTCGATAATGTTCATTCATACAAGTGAAAAACAAAAATATCAATATAAATCGCTGACGTCAAGGAGATCCTCGAAGCAAGTAATGAAATGAAAGCATGCATTATTACAATATCACATAATATAGTGTTTAATCCTCTTTAATACTGACAATAGTTGTCTACTTTAATCGTAACATTGACTAATGGCCACTCAAGCTGATCTACGCATAGGCAATCCCACAGAATGCTTAGCCGATATTTTTTTGAATAAATCATTTTTATCACCATCCACCAACCTGTTGAAATAGTAAAATAAGTCCTGGGTGCAGAGAAGAGCTGATGTCCACTCTTCTATATTTTATGAGAAAGCATGGCAATGGTCAAACTGTGATGGACACTCAAGTTTTTGTATGATCGCCAGAGTCGAGGTAGGTCTTGGTGACTATCTAGGATTACCATGTGCCATAAGCAGCTGGGATCACATTGAGAGCCCCTGTAGCGATCCCGTTAACCCCCTTAAGAAGGATACCGATCTGTACAATATGCCCAATTAGGCAAACCAAAATACCCCACTGAGTGGCCTGGCTGCGAGTGACAAGAAATGATTGAAAGAGTCTGCAACTGCTATTTCCAATCAACTTTTCTCTGTCTGTCATGATCAGTGTCTCTCGTTCTTTTTAGTTTTACGTCCCACTACAACAGCTAAAAGATTTCATGTCCTCATTACAATGAAAAAAAAGGAATTCAATTATATATCCTATGGCAAAAAGAACTGCCTACGCTTCGACCTATAGATAATTGGATTATTGGCACTCAGCTTTATCTTACACCTTCATGTTTTGCTTGCTCGCGTTTGGCATTCGCTAGCATATAATCTACTGTAAAACGATTTTCTGTGTTTCTGGGAATCGATACAATTCTAGAATTAGGAACTAATAAGTTAGGACTCAACAAGACGAGTTTTTTAAACCACTGAACACTTTTTTTTCTTCACACGCAAATTCGAAACTGTATCTCACTATTTTTGAAGTCCATCACCGTATTGGATCTGACCACATCGTTCAGAATCACCGGTGTAGATTTTTCTCCTGAGTTCAAAAAGTTCGAGTGACCTTATTAAACTTGAATGATTCTGAAATGTCTTTCACTTGGGTTACACTCATTATTTTCTGAGACATTCTGTTTCTCTGGTCTTTGGAAGACGGATACACATGACACTCTGACTCCTCTATCATCGGGGTGGAGGACAAATCCGAGCATTTTCTTTCTTAATCTGTCAGTTTATCGGTCTCTCTTTCTTTGTCTCTTTCTCTCTATTTCTATATGTCCAGTTCACTTTTTCTCTATTTTCCTCCCTCTTCTCTCTATGTCTCTGTTCATATACCCATCTCTGTCTTTTTCTTTCTCCCCTCCTCTTCTCATTTCGCTCTCCTCTTTTATTTTCCCTATATTTTTCTCTCTATCTTTATTTTCCTCTCTCCCTCGTACTCTGCCTATATCCCCTTTTCTTTTTCACTCTCCATCGTTCCTTTCTCACCCTCCACCTCTCTCTCTAACCCCATCATTGAATCAAAACATTTGCGATTTGTTCCTTCTTTCCTAGATTCTAGTTTGTGAAAGACCGGACATATCTCTGGAGATTTCCTGGAAGTCGAAAGAGCCATTCTTCTAATTCCGTCGAAGACGTCTCAGAGGACAGGTCATCAGAACGATGCTATTCAGGACAGCAGAATGCCACTGGTTTCTTTGACTGACCCAAACTCACTAAACAAACACCATTATACAACATCTGCATACACAAAGCACCCACCTACCAATCACACGACTCTTGAGCTTTTTAAATCTGCATAAAATGACAGGAAATTTAAGTAGTTTTATTTCCTGGTCCTGATTTCCCTAAGCAGACGACATTCTCCCGTATTCGTGTAATCGTATTAAGTGCCGTGTTTATGTTAAGTGGGTTTTCGACCTTAAGTTTTTAGTATTGTTATATTGGTGTATTAGAATCAGTATTATATATTATAATGATTGTGTCTTTAATGTTTTTTCCCATACATCGTAATAATATCATCCACACATTAATTTACAATGCACAGATATCTTTTGCCACGCTAAGGGGCGCAAATGACATTGAGAAATAGAATTTCGTTCGTGTAACTGACGTATTAAGAATTTCATATAAAAGATATCAATATTAATTAATGGATACATGCAATTATAAATATATAAAGTCCTAAAATTGTTAATTATGAAATATACAAAAACAGGATATAAATAGAAAATAGATGAATAATGTAAATAATATAAATACAATAAAACATAATGAATTACAGTATCATGATAATCGTTTTTCTCCAAGCGGACTACATTTCCTAGCGTCGTGCTCTTGCAATTAAGCGCAATGTTTCAATTATGTTCTTGGCCTTGCGTAATCTTATGCAGTATTTGGTATTGTACAAAAGAATAATTAATATTCCTCTTGATTTCAATTCAACCAAGAAATGATGTGTCTTTTGCAAAAAAAAGGGAAGCAAGATGCTCGATTTCAAAAGGAGTCAGTAGACCGTACTGACTGTTTTCAAAGTAGAGCATCTTTATTGTTTTGATAAAAAAATATTTTGCGTGACACTGAAGCCACCCTTTAAAATCTAAAGTTGTCAAGGAGAAGTGTTGTCATTATTTTTAAACTTATTTCGGCGAGCATCCTCACCTTGGTTGTGTCCATCCGTTTTTAGTAACTGGCAATCTGGCTTCGTGACATCTATGTAAGTTTGCAAGCAATCAGAGGGGACCTTACTGAGCATGCACGGAGAGTGACTCGTGAGGCTATTCCATTGGTAGTGGAACACAATTCAGTAAGTTTATGCACTGTAAGGTCTTCACATTCAGACTGACCTACCGTGTCAATTAATTATGACTAGTATTTTTGAAATCTGTTGCATCATTTAAGGCTTTTGAATTCCTTGCACTCTGGATTTGGCTCCCTACGACTTCAAAGATATTTCACATCGTGGACAAGATAGAGGAGAAAGCAATGAGGCAACTGACTGTTGTGAAAGGGGTGCTGGAATAAGTTTCTAGGGACTGAAGGATGATACTTCAAATGGGACTAAGGTGCCATTGCCTTAGGTAGGCCATTTCTCTTTTTTTGTATTAAAAGGCCGGATACTTTTTGGGCATACCTTGTAGGCAAGGAAAAAAATGTATCTTTTACCCACTTTGTCAAGCAGGACTGTTATTCAAAGTTCATTCGACTCCATTATTTGGAATCAGATCGAAGAATATGTGTGAAAAGAAGATTGAACCTACAACAGGTTCTCAAAAGTCGATTAACCGCGTTTGTTCTTTAACTTTCTTCTTCGATGGCGCCGGTTAGTAAATACATGGTTACACTAACCAAATCGAACAGGATGAAATACAGAGACCCATACACGCATGCTACTGAATTTAAACACGCAGAAACACACCAACATGCTGGGACATAAAATCATCAGAGGGGGAGAAAAAGTATCGTTTTAAACTAGCACAGGGCCTGCAGCATATGTTATAATATTGCTCTAAATTGAGGAAGTAATATACTCAAATGATAAGACAAATACAGTCTCATTTGCAAAATGATAAGTTTTCCATGTACGATTTTGTCAGATAATGCAACAAATATGTCAGACAATCCAGCAATAGTATTACTCTATTTTGATTTGATATTTGTGCTGTGGCTATAACTACAGTTTCAAATACCTTCGTGTTTATGCATTGTGTATTATCGGATACCATCCCAATTGAGTACTGCATAGTAATAATAGACCCATTGAAAGGGATAACTGACTAGAATGGCCTACATCAACGCCCAATCGTTCTCAAAAATTAAAGGCAGTTCTATATTACTATTATAATGTAGCAAGTGTTGATCCCCGGAGTCGGCATTTAGCAGGACCCTGTTGAATACACTACTTTCACTACAAAATCCATGTAGCACTGGTTTGAAGTACTTGTACATAGACATAAACACATTGCTCCATACACACATGCAACTAACATATTTTAACACTCATATAAGTGAATACACACAAAGACACTCATATGCACACAAAAGATGAGACACACAAGAAAAAGAATATAGTCATACACACAACAAATCTAGAGGTAAAGATAGGTGTAAGCGTAAATTTTTAAAATTAAACAAACAAAAATTTAAAACACTCGTTGATTCCAAACGTGATCACAATTCAGAGGATATTGTCTACTATAATCACAGATAATGTCATCATACATTTATTGTTATCAAAATCAATCGATACCAAGCATCTCAACTGAAACGAATTTAGAATAATTAGGCATGATTTACCTCCTATTATGAAATATTTTTATTATGTACATCATTGTTTATTTCAATGAATTCCTACATAAACTAAAAAGTTAGGACGAGGAAAGTGACTGAACGAATGAGAGTGAGAGTGAGAGAGAAAGAGAGAGAGAGAGAGAGAAAGATAGAAAGAGATACGTATTCACAAACACTTATTCAGGCTAGTGGGCGTTAACACACGCAGTTGCTTACTAAAAAGAAACTATTGACATTATTTTTCGATTTTGAAATTCCCTTCTTTTGCAGTCAAATTTTTCTAAGGCAAATTCTGTAGAATAATGGCTGAAGTTTCTCATAGAAAATATGTCACAATGTGTGTGTGTTGAAAAAAATACACATTCTAAGTCAGTTTTCAATTCAAGAAAAAATCTAACAATGTCTCAGCTGTCCTCTCACACACACGCACACAAATATAAATGGAGAGAATAAGATAAAATGTTAGAAATGGTGTTCAAATATATGCAAAATCTTATGAACTCCATAAATGTACCATTGGAAAGGACAAAAGTCAATTTGAAAAATTATTCTCAGCACGTTTTTGAAAATCAGATTGCATTCCATCAACAATCTAAGTAAGAAGCAAACAAATCATTTAAAGTTGTACTCATGATTTACAGAAGGGAAACATGCATATTTTTTTTTTTTTTACATATATTTGTCACTGAACTAGACAGCAATTTTTTTGTTTATTCTATATTCAGGAATATTAGCTGAAATTGCTTCTTAATTAATAGTATTATGGTCAATAAAATTGATATATATGTAAATTGATTCAATCAAAAGCTTTGTTTCAAAAAGATGTATGCCTTAAATATATATATATATATATATATATATATATATATATATATATATATATATATATATATATATATATATATATATATATATTTGTGTGTGTGTGTTTGTGTGTGTGTGCGTGTGTGTTATATGCAATAAAATGTAAATGCATGTCAATAAATGATTGCATTAACATCCCTAAAATTGCGTAAAACCAGAATATAGAAACCATTGGAAAATTCGAATTGCAATGGGCTGGGCATGTTGCAATAATGTCAAACGAGCACTACATGGGTTACCAGAGATCATACGCTAACTTGTGGCCGTCAGGAAGTAAGATGAACTAGATATATTCAGAACGTATTGACTCTGTGAGGCCAATAATAAAGAGAGGTCTAACAAATCTTGGGGAATGTCTATGTCGAACAACGGACGCTAAAAGGCTGATGAGAATGATAATGATGACACACACATATATATATATACGTCTGTGTGTGTTATTGAGAAATAGATATATGATCTAACAGACTGATAATAAATTGCGTTGTATTATACTGAAACTCTTTTCGACATGATCTCCTGAAATTACAACGTGGCCAGTGCAGAAATCGAACCTCCAACAGTGACAGCTGAGGATCTACAAAATATATTTAGTGATCTGAATTGAGGAGCCCCTCCCCCTCCAAAAAAAATAGAAATCAAAATGGACAAAACCAAAACATAAAGATCTGCAAAAAAACATGGGAATAGACAGTGGAGCCTTAGAAGAGGTTGAGGAATTCACAAACCAAGGTCAGCCGATTGAGCGGAAGAATGAAAGAGGAAGACGTTTAACGATTGGCTGGAAAGCATTTGGTATGAATAGATACTAAAGACAAAATTGTCATTTCGCTTAAAACACAAGTATAACACCAATGTATTATATAGCTATGATGCACGGAAGTGAAACCTTGAAACTCATAAAGTATGTGCGCAAAGGTTTCCAATGAAAACCGTTTTCAATCTAGAGCTAATATGTCCTCATATGCAGGTGAAAACCATTGTCAATCTCTGCAAATTAAGAGAAAATAAGAATCCACTTCCTATATTTTCCGAATTATTTGAAGATACAGTCCTCTCTATTGGCAACGGAAGAGAACACCCGATCAACAAATGAAAAACTTCTAACCCAAACGAATGATTTTTAAAGTGAGCATTCAACTGTAAAACTCGGAAGAAACTGTCAGACCAGGATTTACCGAAATGTTATACAAACTAAACGTGATATGTCTACAAAAAATGATAATCCAAGAGAAATCGATATCAAAGAGACTGGTAAATGGCATCACAAGAGTTCGGAAGGTCATCGTTTTTTGTCAATAGCGATACAAGATTCTACTGAATCAAAAAGATATTGTAGTTATAATTAATGAGAGAAAACCCATGAAAAAAAAGTTGCATAATTTGTACTCTCAGAACTGGAGTAAATCGATAGTTGTTGCTCATTGAGTACAATGATATTCTAATAATCGGTTCATCTTTGGATTTCAGATAAAGCCTAATTATTGAGCAGCATTTATTATTTTCCAGAGTTTAGTGTGTATCACTGATAGGCATTCGGAGCTCAACCTAATTCATTGGTGGGAATAGAAAAATCCCTGAAAAACGAATTTATCAATTAAGGTTTGATTATTAATAAAAAATCTATCATTTTCAATTCACCATTTCAATTTTAGATTGCACTATCTGAAAACATGGTATTTGACAACCCAATTATTTCAGCCCCTGAACAATATTTCCCAGACATTTTAATTCATGAATTTACTACTTTACCTGTGCAGTATGAAGATGACGTCACACATGTTACCATTTTCGATTGACTGACACTAATTTAAAACAATTGATAATCAAGGAAATGTATTCATATTGATTCCGGCAAAATCCAATTAAGGCAATTCAATAATGCATACATGATTAAAAAATTCATCTGTGAATAAAAAACGCCTATTCCCCATCATTCTTTCTCTTTATCTCTCTCTCCATACGCATACACGAACATATATATATATATATATATATATATATATATATATATATATATATATATATACATACATATATATATATATATATATATATATATATATATATATATATATATATATACGTTGATAAATTTTTGCTGGAAATATATAGTGCTTCATATCTTAGGGAAGGATCATTCAAGATAAATCTATAAGAATAATTCAATAAAATACGGCATGTAGTAATTAATTTTATTATATAAATCACTACAATCAGCCGGTATGTTTCTATGTGTTAAGCAACGCATAGAAACATATCGGCCAGTTGTAATGATTCAAGTAATATATATATATATGTGTGTGTTTGTTTGTGTGCGTGTGTACGTGTGTGTGAAACAGGAGAAAAACACTAAAAAAATTATATAAATAGCATTGACAGACATTGGAAAATAAGCAACTGAAGTGAAATAAAAATAAATTGGAGAAGTTTGTTAATATCTAGTGTTTAAAGTTATGAAAGAATACATTAGTTGGCCTACACATGAACTTGAGCTAGACGAAGATCATATGCATCAACCAAATCGGATATAAAAACACTGAGATCAAAATCGAGGACACTGAACTGGAGAAAGTAGATCACTGCATCTACCTTGGACAACGAATCTCCATGAGACCCTCAAAAGAAGAAGAAATCAAGCAAAGAATAACACTAGGATGGCAAGCCTTTGGCAGAGCAAGCTTAACCTACAGAAATGAGAAGATTCCATTAATCCTAAAAAGTGGGGGGTATACAACTAATGCATCCTCCCAATAGTCACTTATGGGGCTGAAACATGGAACCTAACCAAGAGACAGATCTGCAAACTGAGAACCATACAATGTACACATGAAAGAATTATACTGGGTCTCACATGGAGAGACCACAGGACAGCGCAGTATATTCTGGAAAAGACTAGAGTCAGGGACATCATAGAATCCAAATCAAAAAATCTCCTAGGGCAGTGAGCTGGCCATGTTGCAAGAATGGCAGATAAATGGTGGACATTGCAACTCACAACATGGATTCCCCGAGATCAAACCGAGGCTGGTAGAATATTAGATGGAGAGACGAGCTAGACAAATTCAGAGAGTACTGGCTCTGCAACGCCCATGATAGAGATGTGTGGCGAATACTGGGGAAAGTCTATGTCCAACGGTGGACCTTCAAAGAATGAATGTGTGTGTGTGTGTGTGTGTGTGTGTGTGTGTGTGTGTGTGTGTGTTGTACGAATCAGGTTTGCAATATCGCATAATATAATTTCACAAAAACAATATCCGATATGTGATGGATTTATTTCATAGAGTGCATGGTACATTCAACGTTATTCTCCAAGAGTCAAGTTGGAAATATAGTAGAAAGTAGATTTGCTACCCACACGTGCTTATGTTTCTGCCCTCTTTAGACCTCACCAGGTGAATGATTATAAGTACTTTTTGATTACTGTTTGGGGAATTAGGTGAGAGTTTTGTTTATCTCGCTATGAGTGGGAGGAGTTTTATTTTGTTTTATTGTTTTTTGTAGTGTGTATGTTTTCCTGGCAGTTGTAGGTTATATGTCAGCTAGGTCTGGGAGTTTCCATAAGTTGATGCTGAATTGTATTTCAAGGGATGTTTCGATCTTAACTTTGATAATCCACACAAAAATTATTGCTTATGTTGATGTCGTTTATGACCACAGTGGATCGTATTGTTTTTAATTCACTTTGACATGTTAGGGAGAAGATAATGTTGATTAATATTTTGGGGGATGATGGGTATATCAGTATACTTTATATGTTACTTTTAATGTACAAACGTATGGGTTGCTATGATATGTTTGTTAAGCCAAAATTATGATCTACAAAGTAGAAGAGTCAGACAGACAGATAGGCAGATTAAACTCAAATTCTAGCGGTGGTCATTTATGTTCCTATAAACAATTCTCGCCTCTGATTCACATTAGTTGTCGGAAAAGTTATTGGATGAAATTGGTGAAGCCAATCTCCAATATCAAAGTAGAAAGCTGTTATACTCCTTCTCAACCTAGATATGGTCCACATACACAGGCATACACTCAAACACACACACATGCTCTTATATGTGTGTGTATACATATATGTGTGTGTGTTTGTGTATGTATGTGTGTGTGTGTTTGCAGCGTTCTTATTGGAGCGTAATATATTTTATCTCATTAATACGAAATATTGGATTTCCAATATATATGTATACGTATGTGTGTGTGTGCGTGTTTGTGTGTGTGCGTGTCTATGTGTGTGTGTGTGTGTGTGTGTGCATGTGTGAATGTACTTGTATTTTACACATGGATATACACATATGGAACATACATATTACAAATATGGAATTACCAACGTATACATTACAATATATATATATGTATGTTACTCAAAGTAAGAGCATAGATATGTATAACATAATTATCAATTCTTTGATATGTCGATTAGCAAGCAGTTTCAATCGATGAAGAAGACAGTTTTATCGTTTGTCTCACTCTCGCCTTTTATCGAACGAGAAAGCCGCTTCCAATTTTTGTCTGGGCGGGAAAATATCAGACAATAAAGACGGCCATATTGGAAGGTGATCTTATTCTCCTTCAAACGATTTGTTACGCTTTCTACAAAATTACCTCCCTTTGAAACACATGGCCTGGCTTTCATTTTTTCAGTCAAATATTGAAGGCGGTGCTATTAGCTTTAGATCGTATATTTGAATTATATTTATAGGTCTGATTTCACTTTTTTCATTTTTTCCTTTTTTTATTTTTTCCCGATATGAACTTCAAAGATGTTCAGTCGTTTCTAATTTTTCTTGTTCTTTTCTTTTAGTAATGACTGGAAAAATTTTACCTTTCATTTTCTTCCATTGCCATATTAAGCAGATTGTCCGCTGTGAAAACCTTTGTAGATACAGCAGACTTTTTCCTCAAGTCAAATATATTTCTTTTGTCCGGGTAACTTGTACTTTTTTCTCCGTAATTTGCACATGAGTCCCTTGAATTACTATGTAAATATTCTGAAACTATATTACCCTTTTTGGTCTCTCTGAAATATATATATATATATATATATATATATATATATATATATATATATATATATATATACACATTTATACATATATATATATATATATATATATATATATATATATATATATATATATATATATATATATATATGAGAACAAAATTAAAATACCCATCGAATGTGTGTATATGTATTAAGCTGATCCTGATTCTAACATGTGCTCAATCGATGGGTAGAAAAGATGGAATAAACCTTTACTCATTTCATCTCATATGTATATATATATATACACACACACACGCACACAGACACACACGTGTGTATATATATATATACATATATATATATATATATATTTATACATATATATATCATAAATATTATAAATTATATATATGTTACAGATCAGGTTAGCCATGTGGCATAATATAAAGCAATATCTGATCAGTGACGGATTTATTCCATAGAGTGCTCTATAAATTCAACTTTATACTTCGAAAGTCATGTTGTTTTAGAGTGAAGCTGGAAATATATGATATATAATAGGATGTGGATTCGTTACACAAACAAGTTTATTTCGTTTTTTCTATTTCATAAATATATAGAAAAGGCGAAACAACACTAAAATTCGGGCATTCTTTTCATTGAATATAATATAATAGCAATGCATACATTAGTAAATTAAAGGTAATGTAAATAGTCTATTTATATACTAATCATCGAACCCGAACTTCTAATCAACATTATCTTCTCCCTTACATGTCCAAGTGAATTAGAAATAATACAATCCACTAAAGCCATGAAGGATACCAACAAAGGCAATAAACCCGATGCCGAATATCAAGGTCAAGATTAAAACATCCCACAGGGAACAATTAACCATCCTTTCATAGATTACTCCTATACCTAACTCGAACCCTTTGACATGTAACTCACAACCACCAACAAAATTATTCACACTACTAAAAACAATAAAAACAAAACGAATAACTCCTCCTACTCATAGTGACATCCACAAAACTCTTACCGAATTCCCCAAACTAGAATCTAGAAAAACATACATTCATTCGCCTGTTGAGGCCCAGAGAGTAAAGAAATAAAGCATGTTGTGAAGCCACATCCTTTATATATATATATATATATATATATATATATATATATATATATTCATAAGATTGCACGATAAAAATTTTCTAATGATTACTATGAAACTTAACTGTGCGTACAGACGACTTCTGATCTGTACGTCTACATCATTTGTGGGTTCAGGAACAGTTCTATCTTAATTCAGAAATATATATGTATATAGTACAATTGAGAAATCGAAAAAATATATTTAGGCAAATGCACATGTAATTGCAAGCGCAGTCGTGTGTGTGCAGATTATTCTCAATTAGTGATGCTAATTGGAAGATTGCGAAACGGCAAAGACGATTATTGATTTTAGTCTGACGCAAGAACAGTAGTCACGCAGATCTCTTGTTGAATATCGAAGAGTGAAAAAATATAAACAGAAAAAAAAGGTCGGGACTGATAAAGGTATTTTTCATTCATATTTGTATCTACTCATGTTTGTGCACACAATACGTTTGAAATTTATCAATAGATATCAATGGTATTTTGAGACGAGGTTGGCTATTGGGTGAGGAAGAATTGATAAGAATAGGGGAAGGGTCATTAACACTCGAAAATGTTTTCGGACGATTAAACACCTTCTTTGGGCATGTTTTGGTGTACTATTCCAATGTGATGGTTACAAAATATTCTAATGGTTGCCACGCCACCACGTTGGATTTGGGTGATATTGATTCGTTTTCTATCTCGATTTCTCTACCTTGTCCCTGTTGAGTAGAGGGAAATACATCAAGTTGAATTCTGCACTTGTACGTCTTATACTCTCATTCGACATGTTGATACGGACTGCTCTCTTGATTTTTCTCACGTTCTTACAACGTCCATTGCCTTCTACAGTGGGAAGTGTGTGCCTTTCTCTCTCCAATTATGGTCAGCCATCCCTTAATCTTCTATCTAGCCTTTGATTACAGCTTCTTCCTGCTTGTCTTGTCGAACTTTGAGAGGCCTGTCAGTTTCCCCGCTACAGAATTTTCTTCGTACACTGAATAACGTAAATACAGTTACTGGTGAGGGTTTGTTTTTTTTTCCTCGTGGATTACTCTCTTTAGTGAACCAATTTTGAAAAGTATTAGAACCTGTATGTTGTTGGCAATACACGGTTTCTGTATCCTATTGGCTATGCCTTGAACGTCGGGGATGTTGTTGGTTAGGCTGGTAGAGAAAGTACTGTTTGTAGAAACTGGGGGTGTCCACTTACTCCTTTTGCAAGAAAGCACAGTGTAGGTAGCCGTTACATTTGAGAGCCTTTGATATTTTTTTCTTAATTCTTCCTTAGTGATAGGGTCTCTGCTGATAACCGTTGTTTTTCTTTTCGGACAGCTAACTCATGTATTGCCCTAAAAGGATGGTCTAAATTAAATTGTATATTTCGGCTTTTGTACATTGCTGTGTCATAACTACCTCCTGCGCTGGTTACAAGTACGCCCAGAAAAAAGAAATCGGTTTTTTGTTTGTTTGTTTTTTTTCCATCGTGAACGTCATCTGTTGTCTGACTGAGTGCACACAATTGAAAAACAAAACCCTGCACATAAATATGGCAAAGCCAGTGTATAAATATATATACATATCAAAACCGTACTTGTGGTTTCAACAGAGATGAATGTATATAAAATAAGTGTAAGGTTTTACATAATGTGGCCTCCATAACTCAAAATGGACGAAGTATGGAAATCCACGCATGAAAAAAAAGGAAAAAAGTCAACATTACCGATTCTTACTTGGTAGTGTGACTTCCATGGGGATATTCTGTTTAGCACCGGTATTGGAATATTCTGCCTACAAGCAACATTTGGATGTTTTCTTTACTTCAATCAGTGGAATATTCTGCTTACTTCCAACATCACTGTATGGTATTTACTTCCATCATTGTGACAATATGTTTACGACCACCATTGGATTATCATTGGAATACCATCATTTGAATATTATGTTTACTTCCATCATTGAAATAGTATGTTCATTTCATGCATTGGAATATTCTATTACTTCCGTAATTGGGATATCTCGTTTATTTCCAGCATCAGATTAATTTGTTTACTTCCATCATTGGGATAATCCATTTGATTCCATCATTGAAATATTCTGTGTACTTCCATCGGCGTATCTTCGCCTTTACTTACATTTTTGGATGATTCTATTTTTCAACATTGAAACAGTACGTCCACTTCAATCATTGGATTTTTCCGTTCACTTCCATCATGCAAATACTCTGTTTACTTCCATCATTGGTTTATCAAGTTTATCTCCATAATGGGAATATTTGTTTATTTTTTTCCCATCATTGGAATATTCTATTTACTTCCATCAGGGGAATAATCAGTAGATATCCACCGTTGGAATATTTGGTTTACTTCCCTCGTTGGATCATTTGGTTCAATTTATCTTTGGAATATTCTGTTCACTTCCATCATAAGAATAATCTGTTTATTCCATCATTGGAATAATTTGTTTAATTCCATCATTTGAATACCCCTTTGCCCACATCACCGGGATAATCTGTTTACTTGCACCGTCGGGATAATCTGTTTACATCCATCATTTGAATATTTGGATAACTCCCATCATAGGAATATTTCATTTTCTTTCATCATTGAGATAATCAGTTTCCTTGTATCATTGGATTATCGTGTTTACTTCCACCTTTGGAATATTTTGTTGGATTCCATAATTGGGATATTCTGGTTACTTCCATCATTGGGATTTTCCATTTACGACCATCATCGGGATGTTCACCTCAATCAGGAAAATTCTCTGTTTCCCACTATCATTGGGATATTTCCCTCATCTTTACTTTGGAGAATCACGTTTACTTCCATCATTGAAGTACAGCATTTACCGACATAATTCAGATACTCTGCATACTCCCCTCATTTGGATATCCTGTTTATTCCTGTCATTGGAATATTCTTTTCATTCCCATCTTTCAATTATTCTGTGTACTTCCATTAATGGGATACTCTGATTACTCCAATTGTGTATGATCTGTTTACGCCCATTATTCATTTAATTTCTATCTTTTGGATACTTGGTTTACGTCCATCACTGGAATATTCTCTTTATTTCCATCATTGGAATCATCTGCTAATTTCCATCATAGGAATATTCTGTTCATTGCCATTATTGGAGTAGTGTCTTCACCTCCATAATTGGATTATTTTTGTTTACTTCCCTCAATGAAAAATCCCATTTACTACCATCATCCATGTTTATATGCATCATTAAAATACTCTGTTTACCACAATCATTGGGATAATATGCTTAATTCTATCATTGAATATTTTGCTCTCTTTCATCATTAGAATATTCTGTTTACTCCCATCATCAGAATAGTCTGATTATTTCTATCACTACGATAATCTTTTTACTTCCATTTGGGGATGATCTGTTCACTTGTATCGTACAGGTATTCAATTCACTCCCTTCGTTGGATTACCGTTTCATCAATCTATGGAATATTCAGTTTACGTCTATCATTCGAATAGTCTTTTTATTTCCATTATTGGGTGATAATCTGTACTTTCATCATTGGATTTATCAGTTTACTTTCATCATTGGAATAGTTTGTTTACTTCAATCATTGTGATCCTGTGTTCACCTCCATCATCGGCATAATTTGTACTCTTCTATCATAGGGATACTCTGTTTACCTCCATTACTCGAATATTCTGTTTACCACCACCACTAGAATATATGTATTTTTATCATTGGATTTTTCCCTTTCCCTCCACCATTGGAATAATGTATTTACTTCTATCATTGGAATATTATGTTTACCTCCATTATTTTGACCCTTTGTTTACCCTCATCTTTAGGATATTCTTTTTACTACCATCATTGGAATATAATTTCTACTTCTAGAATTTGATTATTCCTTTTTTTAGTAGTTGAAATATTTTGCTTACAACCATAATTGGATTATTTTGTTTTCCTCTATCATTCGATTATTCTTCTTTTTCTTCCATTATGGGATAATTTGTTTACTTTACTATTATGGAAATGCACTCCATCAGTGAGATACTTGTTTAACTAATATCATTGGAATATTCTGTTAAGCTGTTTCAGAGGGGAACCATCACATTCAGGTAGTAATCCTTGAGAAAGCTGTAGAATGGATCTTTAACAACACAGACAATGCAGGGAGCTCGATTGGCCAAAATTCTGGACATTTTACATTTTCAATCGAATCTGACAGACGATATCCACAGAATATTCCAATAAATTTCAATGACATGAACAGAAGTTAATAGACTAAGACGAAATTCGTAAGATTTTCTTAGTAAATATGGGAAAAAATTGACAGTTCCATCATTTGCATTGTAAGTACATATGAACTGATTTTCATCAATTTTTAGTGGCGATGAAGTTGATTGAGGTATGCGCTTGCCGAGTGCATCTTAGTTTATTTTCTTTTATGGACTGTGTACGGATTGTCGATTCCTCTCTCAAAGCATGACCCGATAAAGATCGAATCTAATTTGAGTTCAAGTACATATTTCCGTCTCTATTCACAAAGACTGGACAGCAGAATTGATTGGACATAATGGCAGCGTGATCACTTGATTGGTTTGATAGAAATTCGGCCCGATTTTTCACCTTCCTCGACGAGTAATTATTGTTATCAAACGCAGGATATTGAATAGAGTGAGATAAAACAACGTCTAGAATAAGAAGGAATTCAACGGCACAGTTCTGACTGAAAAATATCTGCCATGGTCATATATATATATATATATATATATATATATATATATATATATATATATATATATATATATACATATATATATATACTTATCAATCGGAGGCTGTTCATAGCAATCTATCTATTTATCTACGATTTCATTGATATACTCGTCTATGTATCTCCTTATCTATGGACAAATTAATCACAATTTCCACCAACTTTCAACACACACACACACACATACACACGTACACTCATATATATATATATATATATATATATATATATATATATATATATATATATACAGACCAATAATTTTGTAATCAGTTATCCTAACATTTCTTGTTTCTTTATATATATTCAATTCATTATATATTTAAAATTTTTTGCTTATTATCATAATTATCTAAATATATATTTTGATACAGCAGACAAATAGATAGATAGATAGATAGATAGATAGATAGATAGATAGATAGACTGATCTTTTTTGTCTCTGTGTATGTTTCTCATCTATAGTGCTTCATTACACACTCCTTTTTACTTTCGAAAAAAGCTCTTTCAATTCAATAATGAGACTTTTTTGATTCCCACTATTACTATCCCGATCTTCTACTTCCAACTTTTCAAAAAGCCAATCACTGCTGGGTGTGAAATGTTAATCGAATCTGACACCTCATACTGTCAAATAAAGAGAGACATCTAAATTGATATCGACCCGAAGAAACCTCTTTAACATTTATACTTTATATTTCAATATCTACTTTAAAATAATCTCACAAACACACACACGCACAAACACAGGCATGCACACACACACACACGCACACACACACACACATACACACACACACATATGTGTGTGTATGCATATGTGTTTTGTGTATGCATGCTTGTGTTTTTTTCTCTATTTAACCAAAAGTATAGCATTCTTTGGGGGAAAAATGCCCATAAGCTGTATTGGCATAGAGCGAAGAAGCAATCACCATTATTTTGAATAAAAATGTCTTAAGCAATCCCTGATAAACAATTGTGATAACGGTATGTTAGACTGAGTCATCACAGGTTCGTATGCTGTGAAGCAGCGGAGATCTAGGTGTAAGGAGAGAACAAGATGGTGGCCACTGCCTCGATAACGGCTTGCTGTTAAACAAACTCTGGACCTTATTGTTGGCTTTTCTGTAAGCATGGAGATGTGGCTAAAAGTGAACTATCCAAGAGCAAAGACTTCTACATATATTTACAATTCGGGAATAGCCAGATAAATGCTGTAGTTAGATTCCTCTTGACCACGACTTCAACTGAAACAACGTTAAATAAAACTGATTTTACCATGAACACAACCAAATAAGTTTTGCAATTAATTCATGTCCAATGAGAAAAAAAAATTTGATTCGCTATCCCAATAACAACATATTATATCATCATATATCTATACATTTTTAGAGGCGTGCCTGACTTTCTATGAAACTCTGCCCGCTGGTCGGTCGATCGGTCACCCCTATATTGTTTTTCAGCTGTTTAAAGTCAGATCTACTTGAAACGTGACAGGGAGGTGCCCCTTGTTGGGATGCTTCTTACACAAAAATCACTCCGACTCAGGGTCAGGGATCTAGCAAAAATGGCTTTTGAACTTGGTGTTTTAAAATCAATTTCCATATCTGTTTTGTCAGATTCATTTGATAGAACGCTGTTTCTTCACCAGATGTTCCTTACTTAAAATTATCTTTCACTCGTGTGATCTGCAATAATGGTGTTTAAAGTTTGTAGTTGAGGCGTCAATGAAGTTTTGGTTCCTGTTCCTTAACAGCATTATAGGGAAACAACGTTAATCGAGGGGTATTATTTATAAAACATATTCACACACACACACATATATATATATATATATATAGATATAGATATAAAAGTATTTGTGTTTTTGTGAGTGTATTTCTGCGTATGTGTATGTGTGTGAAATTAGAGTTGAATAAAATATAAAACTGTATTCTATTCATTAAAAGTGGGCGCAGTTCGCAGGCAGATCTTTTCATAAACTGTAATAATCTTTCTTGTTTTATTTCTTCAGAAATCTATCAAGACTGGCAAAAAAAGAGAGACACTGTTTATATTCGGATAGTATATTTGAAGAAGGCTGGTGAATGGATCGGCTGAAACGTTGTTAGGACAAAAATAACAAAAAACGAATGAGTTCAGTGGCCAAAAAATCCCTTTTTATATTAATGGCGACACTCGAAATTGTAGACATCAGGTTTGTAATAAATTTATTTGCTAATATTCATCCCTGTTAAAATATTCACAGATACTTTTTGATTTTATGGAATAATTTTTCAAAGAGAAATAACAGCTGAACTCGTTTCAGTGGAAAGGTCCCTTGTCTCAAATGGTGGGTAGAGGATGTGTTTATCAACATAATCACTCCTCTTCAATTGGGGGACTCCATATTTACGGAAGGGAAATAGGGGAAAATCACCCTTCTCATTATATATGTAGATCATTGTTGCTGCTTTTATTATAGCTCTTCACACCTAAAATCTCTGGCAGGTCGTTCCTGAGGGCAATTGGCACTGACCTTCTCCAATGCCTGGAAACCATTCTCAGTATCTCCGCCTTCTTTCTTTCACGGGAGATTTCGCACCATAATCATTGTTCTCCGAAATGCTATTTCTTCCTGAAGAAAGGTGGAAGATTCTGGGACACCTTCTGGCAAATCCATTATCGGCAGAATTGTCACTTTTCTGTTCCTCAAAGTTTGAAACATTCAGGTGAAAAAATGGTATTTTTGTCTATATTTAATTCTCATACAGGTTTATGCTGACATTTGGTTCTATCATCGTATCTTTTGCAAACTTATTTTTCTTGTCGAAAATTATATTACGTTGCTGTAAAAGTTTCCATTCGGTTATTGACAAAATACATTATTTATATGGATTGATAACAGCATTATACAGACCTCATATTATTTCCCCTGTCGTTCTATAGATATAATAGGCCCCTCATATTTGGTCCTGGCGCTATATAGCCCCATAAATGTTTTGAGTTCTGCTAACGGAACCAACTGAGCATACAAGAGAGACTCTCAGAGAGTAAAAATAACTTCGGTCGATATTTCAGATCGGTTGCAAAAATATTTAGGCAACATTTTTCATAGTGGTGGATTTTCACTTTAGTACCATTGTAAAAGGATTTCGTTAAACATAGGCTAAATGCATATCAAAGAAAGGATATCTCGGGTCGAGTAAAGCTTACAAGAGGATAATATGCCTCCGAGTGATTTTATGTTATTTACATTATGGTTATCAGATATACTTTGAACAGCGTGAAAATTTCTTTCTAACTATATACGATGTGCCAATGTTGAATGATTTTTATATTTCTTGAGGCACCACAACGAAAATCCACCATTTTGAAAAATGGTGCTGAATTTTCTTTGCAGCTGATCTGGAATATCTCCCAAGGTTGTTATCACTTGCTGAATGTCCCTCCGGCATGTCCAATTCCACTATTCAACTCAAAAAATCTTACGGGACTGTATTACAGCGTTCGCACTAAGGTTAGGGCCAAAGTTTTTCTTCATTTTTGACAAAATTTTATTCATCCAAATCAGATATATTTTTTTGAGGATCCACCATCTTTCAGCAAAATGCTGTATTCCATTATAGTTGTATTAGGTTAAAACAAAAATGACCAACATTTTTGACAAAATATAAATTCATTCAAAGTAGAATCCTCAATTACCTGATTGGAGAAAGTGTTTCAGTATTTGTTCGAAGGGAACGTTAACTCGTCAGTGTAAATGTGAATTGCCTTTCAGCGATTTATTGAACAACAATTGCCTTTTGTTGAAGAACATCTCCACAGGCGCAATAATATTATCTACGCCAGAAATAATTTACACACACACACACACACACGTATATATATATATATATATATATATATATATATATATATATATATATATATATATATATATATATCATCAGACATTAAAAGTCCATTGCTGATCAAATGGCTTCCAAACCTCTTTTATATGTTGACAGTGACTGTGCCGACCTCGGCAATATCCTGCCGGCAACCCATTGTGTGTCTCCGTGAGTTTAAATACGTGTTGGAATGCTGGTGAAAGATTACGTAGAGAATGTCCCTTTAAGCCATATACACTCTTTATTGATAACTGTTATGTTTATCATCTAAAAATCAATTCCGTGAAAACATACGAGTAAAAATGTTCCCACAGTTGAAAATATCCAGAACTCTTTTTTATAGCACTTGAAACATCGAGAGGGAGATCTATCTTGTAGATTTGCAAAGAATCATAATTGCTCCAAGAGATGTCCGGAGTACCGAACTCAATTTTTTTTTTTTAATATAAAAATAATTTTGAGAAGAGCTATCATTATTCTAATTGCTGTTCACATTCTGGAAATCATTTTTCCTCTATATTTCACCATTCTGTACCATCTTTAGTACAATCTGTTAGGAGAAGGATGAGTGTCTAACAAGAAATGCTCGCCAGCAAACATGAATGATGTCAAATATACTGATCGAGACAATTCATTCTTGAACAGCGCAATAAATTCTTGATAACTAGTAATTCTATTTCCAATCATTTTTTCACTGCAAAATTACTTGACTAAGTATTCATATGATTGGCCTCCCTATGACGTTCGACAAATAAATTGGATGATGAAGTATTGACTGTGATCAATCGAATTACCTACCAAAGCAAAATATAGCTGCTACTACCATTATCAGTATTGACAGGTATAGATAATTGTCTTGTCAAAGTTTGCAGTGATTCTGATTCCGCGCCCATTCGTTTTTGTTCAGGTCATTTCGTTCTTGTTTGAACACGAAAGTGTATTGGCGAAATTATTTTCATTTCAATGGATTTTATAATGTGGGGAATTGTTTGAAGAACAAAACCGAACGACTGCACATCTCATTTCCATATGATGTGAAGATTCAAAGCAGGATCGAATTGAAAATAAGGAAGATCAGCTTATTTGTTGGTAACTCTTACAAAATGCTCAAAACTTTCAAAGAAAGGTTTCCCTGGGACGCCAGCGAAGAAAATTCATATTGAAAAAGGGGATATTTTCCCGAAATTCCTATGTGTAACAGTCTCTCCTTGGACAAATGATGTCAAAATTACCCATTAATGCTTCATGAAGTGAATTGCATAGCTCCTAGCTGGGGCTCGTTACCTGCCTTCATACTGCAACTGGACAAAAGCAGATAAATAAAGCAGACGACAGAAATGGTTAAAAAAGAGAAAATTCTAAACCACTGTTCAAATGTTTTTCAATAAGTTTCATCTATATTTAGATGTTTTGGGTTGTGTCAATGTGTTATATATTGCTACATGATATCTTATCTTCGACCGGGTAAAAGTGTATAAATTGGGAAATATTAAATGTTATGGGGCGAGCCCAGGAAGGTGTGGCTGCTTAGCTTAGAACAGAATTTCAGTTTGAGTCTACACAGTTGGTACATAAGTGATTTTGCTTATTTTCTATAATCGCTGCCTCTTACACAAGCTGATAAACCTGGAAACAGGTCAATATGAATCATGATAAAAACTTTGACCAAGGTTTTTTCATCTTTTTTCCGGTTGCTCGGCATCAAAACTACTCAGACTATTTATCATCTTCAGATCATTTCAATGTGGATTACATGAAAAAAAAAGATTGACAAGTAAAATATACTTTAGTGGCTTGTCAGTTGTTTTCATGGGGTGGTTTAGGAGAATATATATATATATATATATATATATATATATATATATATATATATATATATATATATATATATATATATATACACTGTATGTTTGTGCATGCGTGTGTGTACTCCAACAATGGAAATACTATTATTAGAAATATAACACTTATTTTCCTTGCTTCAAAAAGATGTTATCACTATCTTCTTTTCCTTGAAGTTGATTGAAATGAGAACAAGACTGTCCATCGAACAAACAAGAAAGCTAACAGTGTGGACAGAGGTCTCTCTTATCGCCCACACTTCGATCAATTGCGATGAAAAGCAGATAGTCTGAACATTATTGAAGTACCCTGTATATATACAATAATTTCTCTGCTAAAAGGACTGGACATTACATAAATCAATATTTGTTGGCTCATGAAAAGTTCATCAAATACACATATACAAATAACAAATAAACGAATGTCGCATTCAAGTGAAGAGAGAAAAAAAAACAATTTTCCCATTTCTTTCACTAATTGAATCTTCAGAGAATAATTAACATTTATTAATTACTTTCGAAAATGGAAGAAGACATGTTAATTGATGTCAACCAGTCGAGTTTCACTTTCAAATGAGAATTGAAAAAATACGGCAATTATATATTAATCACAATTACTAGACAATGAGGTATGGTCGAAAAAATGTGCACTTTGTCTCTAGTTCGATTTAAAGCAGTTAGCCAGTCTATATTGGAGATCAGGTGATTGGATCTTATCACAAAAATGGTTCTGTAATAAGAATAACCTGGTTAACTGGAACATTGTGTGAAAAGTGTCCATTTATTAGTTTTAACGTCTATCGTTGAATAGAATTTTGTGCGTGATATATTACCCCCATACACATAAATACAGTGATGTGCAAATAATTATGCATATCCCATTTCTATGAAATATTTGTTGCTATATCATGAGTATATATTAAACTTCTTTCAATTAGTATATCTCTGAATTTTTTAGATGAGGTATTATTATTATTTGTATTAATATTCGGACCATCCTCATCTTGGTTTTTCATACAACGTTTCGGCTGTTGCACTCTACAGCCTTCATCGGGTATCATCTGGTAGGTGTGGGTAAGTAACGAACCGAACCCTTTATTTATCTGACGGGTGTATATTGACCGCACTCCCCTCTTAGCATTAGTAGTATTATTATTGTCCCTCACTGGGATTGAACCTAGAACCATCAGATTACTTTGCAGTAATTTGTCTGATGCTGTAACCACTACGCTATGTGTCCATAATTTTTCATACTTTATTTTACAGTAAGATGTGAATATATTTTAAAGGGACTCTTTCGATTTTAATAACTAAACATCTAAAAAGAAAATGTTCAAAAAAATAGATGGATGGATAGATAGATAAATAAATTGATTCTAAACTTCAGTTCAGTCAGGCATTAACCAAAATAAAGAGGATAGATAAAGTGAAATTATGTCGTGCTAATTTTCTGTGTAGGGAGGAACTTTTTATCATTTTGATAATTTTTACCAGGATTCAAAAAATAATTGCTGGTACTGGCGAGAATCTGAGGAAATCTCAGCCACTAGATAGGCCCATAGATTTGCTACCTTTTGGTGCCTCCAAAACCTGAACTAATTTTTTCTGAGAATATAAGGCTGCTTTCACGCCTTTCCGACGATCGTATCACGACTCTGAAAGAGTTTGTGAGGTGCCCCTGGTCTTTGCTTATTCAATGTAATGTCATTTGTAGTTTATTCAGCGAATTGAGTCTTCATGGATTTAATCGTTAAACGTTTGCTTCATAACCTTTCTGCAAAACTATTCTTGAATAATCTTGTTTCTCTGGTCAACTAAAAACTTCTGTGATAGACGGAATAGGCGGATAGAATATGCAGTGAGATATATAGATAGATTTATAAATGTATGATTAGAACAGGCTGGCATGTCTAGATCTTTGATAAGAACAAACTTGCATAGATATGTAGCTAGATAGATAAATAAAGAGTTAAAGTACCCAGACCCAAGTGGAAGTTCCTCTTTGCCCTGCCTAGCCAGAAAACGTGTCACGCAAATTCCACCCAGATGCGACACAATTTCCCTCAAGTGTTCCTTGGCTTCTTTCCAACCGCTAAGTGCCCGAGGCGATGGTCGGACCAGTCGTCCACTTACGAGTTTGATCTAATTGACTTAAAGCCGAACGTTAGACTGATGTCATCAAACTAAAATTATCTGAACGCACGGGCTTCGATCGATTAGGTGATGATCAAAACTACAAAATCGAAATGAGGACCTGTCTCGGCTGATGAGGAATGACATTCGGTTTGGCTAGGGTGGAGGTTCTTTTAAAATGGTTTTCTTCAGGCAACACCAAAAAGAAGACTTATTTGAAGCAATGCCCTACCTTGTGACGGCAGCAGCAATTACCTCGGCTGACTTGTACGGAGCGAGTTGCTCTATGGGCTAGGAGTTCACGGATCGAAATGACTCCATAGATAGTTTTGAAAGACAGATATTCAAGTTTTATGGATGCTGAAGATTTTACCGCAGACAACAAATAAGTGAGAAATTGCATTATCGATAATGTTTTTAATTAGATCAAGTATAGACGACCATTACTTTTATTTTTGGACAAATGATTTCTTCCAGCTTACTTTTTAATTGCTTTTCATTGCAATTTAACTCAGGCGTCACTTTATGACAATGATTAAACGAGCAAATGTAACTGAACTAGAAGGAGAGATATTGGGAAAGAATGGCCGGTAGGATTGACGATAGATCTGATTTTAAACAAACGGTAGATTTCCCGTATCACAGTCGGTAAAAACAGCTGATACGGTTAGAATATCTGTGTGCGTGGCTTCGATCGATTAAGCTGAGTGATCAGAGTTACTGATAAGAAATGAAGCATTCAGACGGGGATGGCTTTTTTAAATTGATTCATTCAGCCAACAGTGAAAAAGAAACAGCAAGACTCAGAAGAAGCAGTCCTTCATTTGCAACCGGAGCTACATTTACCGTGGATGTGTCTGGGGTTCGTGTGTGATGGCCTGCTCTGTAGACACTACAATAACAACTACGTCAGCTTCACCTCCCAAGAACCAATTCACTGGTGCATTTGAATTTGTAATTAAATGGATACAGGGGATGCTGGAATTATGAAATATATATATATATATATATATATATATATATATATATATATATATATATATATATATGTATATATATATATATTCTTTAAATGTATATATTGTCTACGATGTCCACGTCTAGGCCAAATGATACATTCATTGTGTAATTATTTGAGATCATTACAAATAGAGTTTCAAGTAGTATAACGCATTTATAAATATTCCGTTCTGATTATTTAGTCATTTTCTAGTGTGTATATATATGTATATATATATATATATATATATATATATATATATATATATACATATATATATATATATATATATATATATATATATACATATATATATATATATAAATATATATATATATATATAGTTTATGCATTCGATAAGCTACCTGCATTTATCTACATTTGCAATATATATATATATATATATATATATATATATATATATATATATACTGATTTTCAAACAAAACCAATCACATAACTGCAATCCAAAACAAAGCACTCGTAGTCTCTATGGACGTCAAATCTCCATACTCAAGCATTAAATATGACGAAGTCATTTTAGCCCTCAAATGAGCCCTTAACAATCGAACTGAAACAATTACCACCCTTATTCAACGCATCTTAACACTTGATAGCTTCGACTTTGATGATCGACACATCCTCCGAGTGAAAGGCTGCGCCCTTGGCACAGAAGTGGCTCCCCCCTACGATAACATCTTCAATTCGAAGACATCCACACATACCCAGAGATATACAATGATTGCATCTTCTGTATTAGATATGTAGATAACTTTTTTTTTTCATATACACAGGAGATATCACCAAACTAGAGAATGTTTTTGCATATATAAACTCTGCACATGATTCAATTGAATTGCACTTCATGCCACCCACTGACTCCATAGCTTTCCTTGACACCTGCGTATGCATAGGTAGTAATAAAAAGTTCCAAACCATCCTCTACACTAAACTCCCAGACACTCACAATTACCTCCACTCTAAATTAGCCCATCTCTGACATCTAAAAAAAAATACCAATTTCAGAAGCACTTGGAATTGGAAGAATTTGCTCCCCGGAGAGTGAACTCAACTGACACAGCCATAACTTATTACAGCATCTCATAAAACGAGGATATTCACAAGATGATACAAAAAGCCAAATAAAAAAGCAACTATGATACCAAGAGATGAAACCCTTACGCTCTATAACAATAATGAACCTGACAGCACACCACTTATAATCACCTTCAACAACACACTCCCAACCTTAGCATATATTATCAATAAGAGATGGAATATCCTCACATTTAAAAAAGATCTCAAAGAAATACTTGTAGATCAGTGAGGTTTCGGCTACTGCAGACCCTAAAACATCAAAGACATGATTAGCAGCAACAATATAATAAACAATAAAGTCTCACATGACAATATCCCTAAAACCACTAAATTCTGTCAAACGTACGATGAAAGGAACAGTCTATGTTGCAACCACCTTGAGTACACGAACACTTTTACTAGCTCTACCACTAACGAGAGTTTTTACATATACCATAGCACTAACTGTCGTAGCAAAAACATCATAAACCTCCTAAAATGTAATAGAGGCAATTTAATATACATAGGGTAGTCCGAGTGGCAATTCAGCATTAGACTTAATAACTGCAGACACAGAATCAAATCACGAAACCATCCCAGTCCACTTCCAGGATAAATACACTTTTGCATCTGGACACAATTTTGCCACGGACGTTAGATTCACAATCATTGAGAAAATAGAAAAAAATGCAATCTCTGACATAACAAAAATTCTAAAAAGACATGAAGATGTGTGGATCAACAAACTCAGAACTCTCTCCCTTGATAGGCTCGATACCAAACTTAACAACCCTAACCACACAGATCACTAAATCATAATTCTCCTACTAATAACAACCTCACATCCACACTCTACCCTCCCTTGGACATATATAATACTGGGAACTTCAAAGTCACTCGGACACATACCAGTTAAAAGTTTTGAATTGTAATCGACTTGTACAAATCAGAGCCAACAAACTTTCAATGACCTGTGAGGATGATACATACGAAGTTCTATGACCTCATTATCTCACCATCCGGGCTATCCCTAACCTACCCACACAATCCAATACCAAACCACTTCCCTTCTATCCTGACACCTTATGGCCTCTCCAAGACCTACTACTGCCGCTAACACCACAGCTTACCAAAGACAACCACAGACTTCATCACAGACTGAACCAAGTCCCACACATCAGGATGACCCTAAAAGATGGGATCCTAATTTTTGCTCACAAAGCAGAGCGTCTGACGGTGAATTTATGTTCTGTAGTAAACTTTTAACCACTATATTGTAAACACAAACACATTAAAACACATAACTACTAAAGATGGGAATACCCACCAAAATGTATTTAGCTCATTAATGATCACATTTATGGATTAAAAAACTAAGTTTCCATGTACTTCCACTCCTGAGTCAGTCTCACCTCCTATTTTTCACATTACACACACACACACACACACACATATATATATATATATATATATATATATATATATATATATAGAAAGAGAGTTGATAGATATTTAGATAATGATGAGACTGTGATAGATCGAACGATAGATAGATAAATATGGAAAGACTGTGATAGAAAGATAGATAAATAGATAGAAAGGAACAGATGCAGTTGTCAGACTGATATAAAATGGCTTTGGAAAACAATCACAATTAATAGGCGACTTGTTGAAACGAAAGCCCTGCCATTTGGCTCACGGTTTAAACCGTCTAAGTCGAAGAGATGAATACAATTTCCTCCCATTCGGTCATCTTCCGGTTAATTCTTCACCGGGCATGTGTCATTGGCTCTGTAACTGAACAAATGGCTTTCTCCCTGGCCGGATATGACTGCATTGTTGACGTCCCATTGCACGACATTTCTCCTCCATCTTTTAAATGGGACCCACGAGACATTTTGATTAAAACGTACTCAAATCAAAATGCTGACTGATGTCTAATTGAATCTGGGCTACTTCGTGAACTTTGGAGTTCGAATTAAAAATGAACAGAAAAAAACGATTTTTTGTTCAACTTTGTTACACGGCATGTTCTAATCATTGTATGTGATTTAGTTGGACTATTTTCCACGTCACAATTGTTCATTTTTTCTTAACATTTCCACCATTTATTCTTCCGGAGGAACCAATTTCAAAAATTCAGAACAAATAAAGACCAGAAGTTGAACGCAAAAAACATCATGCAAAATAGTCCAAAACAAGTGTTTGACTAGAAAAATTGATTTTGCGCTGAAACTCTCCTCAAATATTTTCTCTATTTTTAAAATGGAAGATGTTCAACGTGTTAATTGAAATATCTCCAAATCAACATTTTGACTGATTCCTTTTGAATATGGGCTATTTCATTAACTTCGTCGTTCAAATTAATTTGAAGAAGAAGAAATGGATTTCGACCAAAAATTATCCTCCAATGTTTCGAAGAAAGAGCAGCTTTTTTCCAAAATTGAACTAAAAGGAAGAAGAATTTTGTATTTTATTGATTCATTTTCTGATTTTTTCAAAGGAGTAAGAATTCTGTAAAAGTCAGAAAAGAACTTTTGTGTATCACTGAATGCATATCCTCAATCCGATGATCCATTCACTGAAGAAGAAAAACAGTGCCGTAGTACATGCAAGAATCCGAATATGGCATAATTCAAAAGTCCATGAACTAATGCTTTTCCAAATAGCAAGATTTGTAGAATTCGGCCACAAAATTGCCAAAATGGCAACCCTGGACTTAAGTGTTTCTGAATTTCCAAGTAATTGGCCGAGCCAAGCTTCGTTAAGTTGATTACTTGTACTTGACCCTTTCGCGCATGATGCTCTTTTGGCTTGACTCCAAACTAATGAGTCTATCGTGTCAATTAGATCCCTGTAGCTTTAATAGATTTTCCTGACCCACGGAGTTTCTGCAAATCCACACAATGTCATGACTTTGATCTCTTTATTTGGAGAACGTAGTAACAAATTTCGAAAGAGTATTTTCCTAATTTGTTAAAATCAATGGTTTTTAGGACGTCACTATAAATGTTGACGAAGAAAGGTAGTCGGTAAGTATTGATATGGATGTGGAGATTAAACAGTCCATAATGAAAATACATATGAATGTTTGGACAAACAGTTAGGACGTACATTTGATGATGAGACAATTATAGCAATAGATACAAGGCTGGAAAGAATTACATATAAACATTAAAAAGATCAATTGTTGTAGAAGAAGCCTGTTTAGAAGAGAGTTAGTTATTAGATCATTGCGGAAAGAGATAGGATCTGTGATAGAAGGAGTATATGGTGCAAACTTGTTGCTAAGTATAAAAAGGAAGATAGAAGATAGCGTTTAAGCAAAAGGTAGGAGCTCTGGGCAAAGTGGTTGTAGTAGCTCTGCGTTAATGAAGCTTGGGTAAATGAAATACTTTGAATCCATAAGGCTTAGTATTTAAACAACCAAGGAATGATTATCGAGACCGGATATCAGTGGTATTCCTAAGTACCCAGCTGTTAACGATGAATTTGTGATCGTTTATGAGTAACTTAGGGACAATTCTCAGATACTGAAAAACACACAACAGAAAGACTATTCGAGGAACGGAAAATCCATGTGCGCTTGGTGAAGTAATAAGGGTAAGAAGACAGTTAATGGTGACTGTTGTGTTGTAAATACATTGTCATTTCACTCTTGAGAAACAGAGATGTGACTGTGAAATTTCAGTCAGAGAACAGGACACGATCAAGTGATTGAGCATATGAGAGATACCTCAATATCCTTGAAATTACATTGGCAATGTTTACTACATAAATTGGTCATGGTGAAAAGTTCGAATCGACCCGGAGGCTGCTGAAGCAATACTGATCATACGGAGATGGAAAATAAGAGAGAGAAGAGCAATAACCGACTAAAAAAGTCGGGACTTCAAATGGGCAAGTGAACACGTGCGTTCAGAATTTTTATAAACAGTCAATGAAGTAAAGTTTTGCATATGGGGCTAAATATAAAGTTTATTTTCTAAGGCTTATATTCATTTATTTTCGTATTTAATTTCAACTAAAGATAAAGGAATCACCATAGAATAGTTCGTAGAATAATGCAGGTGTAGTGAGTTACTCAATGGAGACTGTCGAATGACCAACATTTTTTCTCGTAGCATGCAGTGTTGGTAGAGTAATAGTAACAAGAAAGACTTTATATGAAAACGTTTCTTCAGTTTCCTACTTGGTCCAGTTGGCTGGCTACGTATCACGTACACTGACCGGAACAGCAAAGCTAGAAATTGAAAATATCAACATTTACTTCTCCTTATTCCTTGAAGGAATTTTATTTTCAAACACCTCCCCTCTATAAATAGGTTTTCAGCGGGTGGGGACAAACTTGCGAAGTAGATTTATGCTAAATTGATTCATGCTATATTTTTCGATTCAGTTATCACCAACATCGATCAAAAGGCAAGAGAAGTAACTCATGCATTGATCAGTCTCTCTTGTTGAATCTTTTAATTGATCTCCCTGAACATGGCATACTTGATGGTCAAGTTTTTTATTCAGTGAACTGTTTTATATATCGGATTGATTTAACGTGACGGGACTGACAAAAAACAAGCTTCACAACTCTGAGGTAGATGAGGATTGTCCTTGTTCTTGCTGTTGGAAAACAAAGTCAATTTCATCTAATCACTCCGACAGAAGTTTGATAACAATATTTTGTTTAGGGCAATGATATATCTTTTTAATATCTAAATCCATTTCGAACAATCTTAATAATGTTTCCACAAAGTTCTTGTTGAGACACTGGAAGAATTTTTTGTTTCTTATATTTAGTCTATTCCCATCGTTTGCGTTGTTTTTCCCTGATACTAAAATGAGATTTTGAAATAAATCATTTGATTTTTCTGAAGCATTTTGTCTGAGATGTTGAAATGAGTTGTTGTCAGTATGAATTTATTTTTAGATCATTTCCACATTGATTTCTACTTGTATCAAAATCTTTCTCTCTGTATTGAAGTTTGATTTGAAATTTCGTAACATTCAAATCAAAAACTATCACAAAAGCTATTAACATGGGTTTCTTCATTTTTCAAATTAGTCTGGATGGCTATGTATGCATATGTAATGCAGCACATTTGGAGCAAATGGGCTATAAGAATTAAATATCTTCTTATTACGTTTAAAAAAATCAGTTTTTGTTTTCCAAGAATCCTCATCCATCTAATTTTTTTTTTTGATAAGACGTTTTTAGTAATCATAATCCAATTAAAAGCGTGATAGGTAATTTATTCATCTATTACCACTTTTGTAATTGATCACTCCCAACACGGGCTGCAGCCAAAAGTCATTGGCCACTTGATAGTTTCTATGATTGACGAATCAGATATTTTTTCAGACTCTCCACGATTACATTCTGATGGTTGATCTGAGATTTTTGTCTGGGAATTTTTAGATGAGCTAGTGGTAATGTATAAATCGTAAGTCTAAACGTGACTGCTTCTGGTCGGCTAGTTATATATGTGCCACACGTAAAGGCCATCCAAATGGAGCTAGAAGAGTGAAAATTAGATATTTACTCATTATTATTTTAAGGAAATAACTTTTCTTAACATCCCACCTTATATTCAGTTTGCCGTTGGGGGTGGGAGTCATATTATAATGAAATTGTTGGCTAAACTAGTCCCTTAGTTTTGATCAAGGAGTGATTTGAATCATAGACTTTTTATTGGTCCAACAAGGTGTGTCACTTATTCATTGATCACTTTTTTCCAATTTTTTCATTTTTTCAAATCACTCCAAACATGATATGCTGCGTAAAGATGTTGGTTACTTGACGGTTTTGACTGAGTAACTAACCAGACCTGTTCCATATATATTTTAGGTTATCGTCATCTTCATCATAGTTTTCATTCATACACACATACATACGTATATACGCATACATATATGTGTGTGTGTGTGCGTGTGTGTGCGTGCGTATGTATGTATCATTGACTAGAAAAGAAATTTACTGATCACAATATACATCAGTGCAAGGTGGGAGTTCAAATAGATAGAAACTTTCAGATAAAACCAAAAAAGATAAGAGCACAATTCCAAACAATTCCCCAAAATGATTTTCTTCAATAATTGTACGAGTGATCCACTAAACGAAATATGCCTTCTTAGTGTTTTTTCAATAGCTCTATTTCAGCTGCTTATCCAGTGCCTTACTCTTCCTCGCTGTTGAAGATGCAAATATTCATCTTGAAAATAATATTATTGATTAATTGATCAGTAAATCAATCGCTACAAAGTATCATCGAACGAAATGTTTCACCAGTGAATATTGGGGATAAAGCAGATTGTTGGATACACTTGAAGAAGAGTGGAGAACAAGTCAGCCGAAATGTTGTAAAAGCATCGAAGATGAAGATACCAGTTTGAATGCGTCATTGAATACTGAACACGAATTCACCTGAGAATTCCAGGGACCTATTTATTTTCCGTTTAATGTACAACGGAATAGTTATCAACTTACATAATGGTCAGGGTGGTGTTCTTGATTCTCCTTAACCATGGTTTAGTTGAGGGAATAGATTTCTATGATATATATTTCAAAAGCACCATCTCAAATAATGGACTCTGCCACTAAAGAGACTTCAGGAGTTTTTTTTTTCAAATTATTCAATAACCCAGCTCCCTGGAAACAAAAGAGACGTAGGTTTGAGATCTACTAGGAGCTTATTCTTCATTTTCAATCAACGACTGTAGATTGATGGCTTTAGTTATGTTTAGATAAAAAGGATTAAACATTAAGACAACTGAAAATAGTTATAAAAAATAAAAATAATTGTTCTGTAGTTGTAGATATTTGAATATATCTGCCATGTTTTCATTGGAATAAACTAGTAATAAGATATCGAAAAATAGTACCACGGTGTTGAGTGATGTTAAAGGAGCTGTTGAAGAAGCTCAAAACTGCTGTGTCCTGAGATAGACCCCAACTAGGGGAACAATTTTTGTAGCCTTGTTTCAATCCTCAGCTTAGTATATACTATAAGATGATCTTGGCCTACTCCTATTATCGGTCACCTAAAGTTTTTGGAATTCGAGAATATAAAAGATTTATATAGAATTAAAGTATTCAAAATCAAGTCGACGGATCTTATGATACGGAATAATCAGATCCCTGTGCTTACAATGATCAACAGTGATCACATGATTGATTCATTCAACGAAAATATTTAAACGCTAAAACCCCCTTTAAAGGCTTGAGTTGTAGCATTGCAGAGGATTCAAAATAGAAGTCAGTGTCTCAAACCATATACTGTATTTTTGCTGATATTTCTCTTGGGAGCTTTCGTCAGAATTCAAAAAATCACTTTTTTTTCAAATATGTAAGGTGACACTGATATTGGCATAATTTAGTAGAGGTAATATCGGCACCAAATATATCCTTAAAATACGATTCTATGGATTTGGGTAAAAGCACCTAGAGAGAAATATCAACCTAATTAATGTTTATGTTTACAAGTTTGAGTCAGTGAAAACTTACACTTCGTAATACTGCATATCTACCATCAAAGAGGGGAAATAACTCTGTGTGGCATTGAGCAAATGTTCATCGTAAATCGTTGGGAACATAAACATCACAATATCCCCGTTGAATATGACCCTTCGACTGGTTGCTCGGGTAACTTGATCTTATTAAATGTTTCAAGTCTTCAAACTCCACAAACTTTAGCTAGTCGATATAATGGAGCTGACTGACCAGAATTACACTGCCCACATTAAAAGAGATCTGATACCGGCAATTTTTTTCAATGGAGGATTCACCGAAAAGTGTTTATGCTTAAAGTTCATATTCTGCTCTGAAAAATGATGAGTTTGTTGATTTCAAAACCCATACATTGTCACAAATTGAGTTCTTACAAAGATGGCAATTAAACGATCCTAGTACCTTACAGAGCAGAAAGTCGAAAAATCCTGAGATTGTAAATGTTGATTGGGGGGAGGATAGAACTCCTGCACGGTCGACCGTTGGCGTAAACATTTGTCCTGGAAATTCGTCAAATACTTCTTTTGCCGAATCGAACAAGGCAATGACGCACTTTGTGAATCGTCTGAAAAGATCATTCTTTAGACGCAAGAAACGTCAGTTTAAAACAAGATTTGGTCATTGTGCCAAAAATGTGCTAGAAATTGATGTTACCTTGTATACTGTTTATGTTTGTCACCTGTTAGAAGGCACCAACCAAACTGTCACGTAAACTATCAACATAGATTTTCTCGGTTTTCAAGTGGGTCTTGATAGTTGGCTATGTATTTATGGATTGCACGTACAGGCCACACCAAAGCTTTAATTTCAAACATTTACTCCGTATCATATCAACAAAAAAAACTTTTGTTTCATTTTTTTGAAAATTTACCCTCATGAGTTTTTGGTGGAGGGTTCAATAACAATGTGAGCTTCTGCTAAATTGGTCCCTTAATTTGTGTCTCACAGCGTTCAAGCTTGATTGTTGTAAATTCAGATCTTTTAATGATCCAGCAGGAGAAGTCATTTATTCATCGATCACCTTTTTTCCCGATTATTTAATTGATCACCTACAACAGGGTGTGTTGCTAAAAGACTTTGATCACGCAAAATTTTCTATTCAATAACTAACCAGATATGATGTTTCCTTTTTACTGCAAGTTCTAGTAAAAAAAAAAACAAAGACAGGTTTTGACAGAGTTTTTTATCTGTTCGTATGATTGTGCCAAATTTAAAAGATAAGAACAAAAAGGTTTTGGCAGAGTTTGAGCACGGAGACAATCAATTCTGAAATTATGAACTGAAAACCATTTTATGGCTCTTCTATCTACGATGACTGAATTTCCCTCTCTGAAAATGGCACAGTTCTTAATTTTCAATCATCTTTCGATCTCTCAAATTTTGAAATTCAATTTTGCAAAATATTACTTCGCCTGCAAGGTGGGATTTCGTGTCTCTTGTAATATAGGGTTCTTACCTAATTGGTTGCAGGGTTTAATTCCTGCAGCAGCCCAGGTTTCTTTATTTGTTTATTCTAAAAGTTGTCATTACGAATAGAGGTTCAAATAACAAAATGTGTGCGTGTGTATATATATATATATATATATATATATATATATATATATATATATATATATATATATATATATACATATATATATATATAAAAACTATGGAGAGTGAGACAGACTCGGGAGTAAAGTGAATGGAAGTTATGTTTATATATATATATATATATATATATATATATATATATATATATATATATATACGCATACACACTTTGACAGCAATCTACTGACAGCATTTCATGCGTGGTTGACAGAAAGAAGTTTGAGTGTATTCTGCAAATAAAAGACGTGTTGGAATAATTGTGGAATTGTCATTAGATGTCTTGTTTAGCCGAAAGCAATAAGTACAACACATTTAAACAATTATTTCACGTTACAGATTCAAGCATAAGTTTTAGTGTGTGGGGGGGTTGGTGTGGGTGTGTGTATGTGTGTGCACGCATGCACGTGTGTATTTGTGTACATAATGTATTTGTGTACGTTTGTGTGCATGTGGGCATGATTGTTTACGTACGTATGTTGTTTTGATTCTGTCGGTAAACATATCAAAAGTGATGACAGGTAATCTTTTCAAACCATTTTGAAAAATGAAAATTACATGCATTTACTAAGGATACTTCTGTAAGAAAAAAGTACGTTATGAACAGGAATCTCATGTGTTCATTTTATTCATCCCCGATCCAGTAACTCAGGTGGGTTCGGTAAAAATTTCCCCAACTCAGCAAGGATGGGACTAGTGCCCAGGTGACTTTTGGAATTAGCTGACTGAGTAAATTCAGAAGTTTTCAATGTTTTGAAATACTCTGGTTGTGTTCAAAGCGTTGCACAAAAAACAGGCTTGACCTCAAAATAAAAGGTCGAGGGTGTCACCAAACCACAAAAAGAGATTTCTGAACTGAGTCGGGTTACTACCGAATATCAGTGTATTGGAAATGACTCCTGGGTTTCTGGGGTTGCTTATTTTGGGATTGACGAGTTCTGGGAATGCAAAAATCCTTTTTAAAAGTTCATTCTAACGTGCTTATACAGCTTCAAAACTGGCAAGATTTGGGTATTTCTTTTTATCTTACTTCTTGTGGGTATTGTCTTTTAGTCTCTTCAGTTTGGCAACTGTATTTCGTGCATGTCACAAATTGCCGTATGATTATTCTTCTCTGACTGAGGAACAGAGGGTAGGCTTAACTCCCGGATCCGTATGATTGATATCTGCCAAAATCACCTAGAAGATGCATCGGCTGTAATGGTATCCATGTTTGATATAAAAACTTATTCAGAAACTAACATACGAGCAGTTATTACAAATATATTGTGTCTCATTTTTTTTCTGAAAATTGCTCTCTGCAGTAGGAAGATACGTTGATCCTGGAGATATCATGGATATGGTGTCCTGTTGCTAAGACCGGCCCACTAAATCTACCTATATGCATACTAATAATGCAAAAAGTACCCAATATATTTTAAAAGTTCATTCTAGCGTGCGCATACAGCTTCAAAATAGGCAGGATTTAGGATCAATACTAATGAATACAGAAATCAAGCAGGTAATTGAAAGGAATTTGAACATTCTTTTTGATTTGGATTATGTTAATTTTCCAGGTTTCAAAGTACGCGAGAATCAGCATTTTCAAATTTATTGTATTCTCTTTGCACATAATTAATACATATAAATGTATACATATTCTCATTCTCGCTGAGAATTATATATATATATATGTGTGTGTGTGTGTGTGTGTATATATATATATATATATGTGTGTGTGTGTGTGTGTGTATATATATATATATATATGATTTTTGTTGAAAACAAGTGCAATACACATGTGTTGATTTATGTTACATTATGAAGAGGGTCAGTAATTTTTCATTCCTAATATTTGTTCCCTATAAGTCTTGTAGATATTTTTCACAAACATGACATTTTTTCATACATTCTACGGTATAATCGGGAATGATAATTTTGGTGCAAATATGATGTATTTACGGTAGCTGTACACGTATGACCACACTTAAATGTAGAAAACCTTATGAATACAACTGTTTGGTGGCAGGAATTGTTAAGGCAGCTTTCAGACATAAAGTGTATCTTGATATGAATATATATATATATATATATATATATATATATATATATATAGAGAGAGAGAGAGAGAGAGAGAGAGAGAGAAAGAAAGAAAGAAAGAAAGAGAGAGAATGAGAATGAGTGAGTGACTGAGAGGGTACAGAAAGTATCTGATTCATCCAAAAAAGGTCATTTTCATATAGCTTTGAAATTGACTGTCGACCTATGATTAAGAAATTCAATATATTTTTAATTATAGAAACTCAATTGAACTCAAAAAAGTTATGTACGAATTACAGAAATATTTGGTTGAAATTCCGTCAATTCTCAAGTTATGTCGCAGAAAACTTTTTTTTCGACTTTCTTGAATACGTTTTGCACTCATTGTATATGGCCTAGAATCATTGTGTCATTGAATGTATCGTGTATCATACATCAAACAGACAATATGCCTTTATCTGACGCATATATATGAGCAGAATGTGATTATAGATAGATAGATGGCTGAACAGATACAGAGATATGTTTACGGGCATCAGCTAAGCCAGCTGTCTTGTGCTTGGGGACACAAACAGGAATTGCTTACATTTGTGCATCTGTAATGGTTTCATTATTTGCTCTTTAGTCAATGAGTTCGAGGCAGACATGCGATATTCTTTGAAGAAATCTATTCAAAGAATTTACTTCCAAGATTTTCGATATGACAATGACTTGATCAAAACTTTTAAAGATTTGCAGTAGACATCGATTCCTGATTCAAATAATAAAAGAAAATAACACTCTTCAATGAAATAAATACCAAAAAAGTCTATAATGTGTCTTTATTATCATTATTTCTTTTCATATCTATGGGAGATTCTTCTTTGTCACATTCAGAATATTTACACCGTCGTGTGTACCAAAAATCAAGAATCGATGGTTCTATAGATATAAATATTATATAGGTAATAGAATTATCTTTGATCGATTAGTTTTTATAGAGGCATACTTTTCTTTCCATTAATATTTTCTTGGCTTGTAGATACTTTTCTTGTAGGGAAAGAATTGCATTCATGCATGGGTTCACTCGTACGCAGTATCGCTTTTAGAAGACCAAACTTGTCACTGGGTTGTCTATTCCAGGGCAATAGGCTCCTATTGAATATTCCCTTCTGAAGACAATCTCCCTTGAAGACAATCACCTGAGGGACATTTGCCCCCAAGATAAAATTGCAAAGGGTAGAATTAAATACATTTCATGAAATTGATAAATTGCTTTGCATTGATTTTACAAGGATTTCATAAAACCATGATTATAATTGTTTCGATTTCAAACACTTCTCGTGAAAAATGTTTCTTCGGACAACAGGGGGAATTGCCCTGAGAGGTAATTGTTATTTGGGTAAATTTTCCTCTAAGGGGTATTGTCTCAACACTGGACTGCCAATGTCCAAGTAGCTAGGATGAAACACAGTGGCTTATAGGAAATGCAGACATTATCCAACGTACAATTCAAGTACAAAATCACTCAAATATTAAAATATTTTGACAAACTAGTGTACCCGTGCCGTCAAAGATGACAGCATATATAATTCAAATGAATGATAAACAGTCAAAGTGATCTACGATTCCTGTTGACAGATAACGAATGTCGTCTTTCTATTCCGTTTTCTTTTTTTCAGCTAAATTGAAAAAATTTACTTATCCAGCAAAATAATCGTATCGTCGCTCGATAGTCCCTCCCCCCCCCATATACATAATGTGGGTCAGGGTCGCTGTGCTGGTGGATGTAGATGTTCAGCGGTGACTGGCTGGACATCCACCTCCATCAGCACAGCATCCCCCAACCCACATACAGTACAGGGTGGGAAAACGGACTGGTGATACTATTCATCTTTCTTTCTTTACCTATCTATTTCTCCTTTTATATTTACTCTGATGTGAGTAGCAATGACTGAGAGTAGACGGTGAGGGAACCAAGAAAACTGTTTTCAATGACGGACTAGCCAAGTTACAAAGACACATTGTATATCATATAGTTCAGATGCTTGGTTTAGATGCAAGGGCCGGACATATTGCCGTTCACGCATTACGATTGACCGTCGAAGAAATATATAAGTTCGTCCGGGAAGATACGACGTTTTTGAGGGGGGGGGTCATAAATATATAAGTTGAAATGGATAACAAGAGGAAGAAAAGATGTCCAATCGAAGTGAGCTCGATGTGATAGAACGCAGATGTGCTATCGTGTCAATCATGTATTTTATGTTCATACTGTAAAATCATTTTTCTCTCACTCGATAGATTCTTAAAAAAATCTTTTCTTTTTCTTTTTCAGCAGCTGTTTAGATTTTTTCATATACCAGAAGTTTTCAATGTGCTGAAAAAATTGAAATTCTACACAAGAATTCTATGAAAGAAAAGATAAGACAAAACTTATTTTCCTATTTTTGTGAAGTAGCTGCTGATCATAATTCTTTACTGCCTGATCTCTTTCATTCAATATAGGAAGATCTATTTGTATCACTGATAAGCTGTGGAAAGTTGAGTGAATGTGTAAGTATTAGCCTATGACAGCAGCTATTGGTGAAGGTCTGCCAAATAGTAATATGACACCTGCAGCTCGAACAGGGACAGCTGGAACTGTAGCCAGTGTAAGGATATTTTTTACTTATATGAACAGTTCACAGAATGGAACAGATTTTCAAGGATATTGGCCCGAGGAATATCACTATATATATATATATATATATATATATATATATATATATATATATATATATATATATATATGTATGTATGTATGTATGTATATATATATATATAGAGAGAGAGAGATAGACAGACAGACACACACACACACACACACACACAGAGGGGCATATAAAAGTGTACAAACTGATAGATAGATAGATAGATGGATAGATAGATAGATAGATAGATAGATAGATAGATAGATAGATAGACGTGAACAAAATAATCGATAAATAGATAAGTATATACGACTTTTTTTCTCTCGATCGAAGAACAGCTATCGATTATGTCAGGGTTTGGGATTGGAACGAAATCAGTTCGTGTCACCGCATGTCACTGACCCTACACTTTATGAAGCGTTTTAGTTGTTATCGACGAGATGCAGTTATTGTTAAACTCAAATTCAGTTCACTTGCAGCGGAAGAAAAAATCTGATTGAGCAGGTCTGATTTGTGAGTCAAAAGAAACTGTGACCTGGCCAACATGTTTTCTGGCGTGCAATGTTGGGGGTGATCAAATAAAAAAAAAGTAAAGTGAGTGGATCATTTAATGAATCACTTCTCAATCCATATGTTGTGCAGTGATGACTAAAATCTGAATTGGAAAAAACAAACAAGAGCGCTGTCAGACAAATTAAAGGACCCGTTTAGAATAGATTGACATTAAAATTTGAACCCTCCATCATACGTTTATTTAGGGGAGATTTTCAAAAAGCATCAAAAATGTTTTCAAGACATTTGAGGAGTTGATAAATTATTTGTTGAAAAAAGAGTTGCTCAATGATTAAGTTATTTCATTTGACTTTGTGATACGATGATCACCGAATAGTCCAAATTTTCAAAAAAATAACAAATGCGAACGCTGTCGGACACAAACTATTGAACTTATCAGCATAAATTCACGATGTAAACTGACCCCTCACTAACATATTTGGGATTATTTGAAAAACAACAACAAAATCATATTTTTAGACATGATAAGGAGTATATGTCTAGATTTTCTGCTGTTTAGTTCCATTGGTGCAGTATGTACCTGTGATACATATGTAGTGCCCCCAATACTTTTAGTTAGGAATTAAGTACGAAACTCTTCTTTTAGCTAGATATCCAAAACGTCACCTCCGACGATGACCCCTTCAAAACCCCTGGGCGCATATGGCCCAATGCTCACTAGCTCCAGCTCCCCTAGCTGGTTATACTCATATACGGCCGGCCATTCTCTTTGTTTCTTTCTACCTAGCACCAGTATTCCTAGCTGACAATTCTTCTGGCCCTGGCCTTTGCAGCCACTCACTCTCTTCCTCCCTCTTTCTGTTTCCCTAAGATCGTTATCATTTCGCCGACTCACTGGCCGATCCAATCTTCACCATTCTTCCTCTCTGACCTATCTCTGTATTACCTTTGCCCATTTCAATTCACCGATATCGAGCCTCACACATATGCATAGCTTCGCATCTACGCAACTGTATTTTCACCGCCTGCTACAAAGGTGTATCATTTCTCTCTCTCTCTCTCTCTCTCTCTCTCTCTCTCTCTCTCTCTCTCTCTCTCTCTCTCTCTCTCTCTCTCTCTCTCGTGAACGAAATCGCAAAGTCCCTTTACTATCCGATAGTCAAGATGATCTTTCCTAAACGTCTTTACTACGGGAAACAAGCATGGATAAAATTCCATGTTCTTCGTCTTTCATAGTTTGTTTGTCGAGAGTCTATCAGCGTCAGAGAATAGCCCACAAGTTAACTCACTTACTTGGCAGTAAGGCTCGCACACTGAACCGAGTGTCCACGTATTATCTTGGAGCGATCTAACCATACGGAATCCAAGCAGTTCAGACAAACTCTGCTTCGACACCAACGCCAGTACAATCAAGACAAGAAAGCTCTCACCTTTTGCTATCTCTTCTCATTCTCTTCTCCTAGCATTGCTTCTCACGATTGATCGTATTTATGTATCCTTACATGTACTTCATCTTTTTTCTTGTATTAAACGTACGTCCCTTGTCTTGCCATAATACTTGTATGTGTTCATTCCTCTTTGTTTCAATGCGTATCCAACTTAATACTTGGTGCACATTCCATTCACTTCCTAACATCTCTTTTCTCCCTCCACAAGAACAGGGCCGGTGCGCTACGCAAGAATCCAAAATCTTTGTCCTTCAAACATCATCACTTTCATCGTCCAATCAACAATCCATCACACCATTTGTCATAACTAAAGTCATCACCCAGATACATAGATAGATGGATAGAGAGAGAGAATCATTTGAAAACGGGAGAAACCTATGAAATTTACTTTTATCAGAGAACTAAAACGTTATTGGATATGAATTCATCCCTGAGAATGTGAAGTTTCTTTTTTTCTTTCTTTCTATTTCCACTACCTCCTCCCCCTCCTTTTCTTCTTTTTTGACTCATTTTCATTTACACTCTTCATTTTTCACCCCCCTCCTTACATCTTTTGAACTTTTTCTTCTTGCTTTTTTTCTTCTATGTTTCTTCTGTTCCTTTGACAGTATGCTGTCTCAGGAGATGAGTTTTAAAAAGTGGCAAAACGAATGATCAATCAAGAAGTTATTTCTCACTACTTCTGTTTCACCGACATTTCAAGAAGACCAAGTGTGAACTGTCAGACACAAACTAATGGAGCAATTAGGGATAAGTTTACATTGTATATTTTCAGCCCTCTAGCCCCATTGGTTCTGCCTATACGCGTAACATCGATAGATACTTAGATAGATAGTCACCCAGATCGATTTAACATGATGAAGTAATCTATGTTGACAGTTTTGGTTGATATCTGCAATTCTGTTTGGGGATTTCTAATAAGCAGAGTTAATACCTCCATGTTCTATATTTTTCTTTAATCTTTCGCAAAGTGCATTGATCATTATCAGTTTTGACCAGTGCTTTCCTTCATCTTAACTTCAGTTGCTTTTCATCATAACTTTGACTTCTGCGGCAATGATTAAGCCACGTTATCGGAAGGAAAAAGTAAATCCACGGTGAGAATAAGTGTAAACATGTATTCCTTATGTCATTATCATCATTATTGTATACTCCTTCTTGCCACAAATTCGAGTGGCTAGAATATGTGTGAGGTCTAATTCATAGCAGTGGTGTTCCTAGGGTTGCAGTCATTTGAAGCTTTGACTCAGGGGATTGCCCTCAGTTTTGCCAAATAAAAAAAAGTTTTCTCGATAAATCGATCCATAAAAAGTCTCAAAAATTGCCAAAATGGATCAAAAACACTAATACCTTTTTTATGACCATTTTTGATTGTTGAAGATGACTATAATTGTCTCAAATAGAAGCTTGAAAATAGCAAAAAAACACTGAAAATTGTTGCATTTTCGCGCTGCCTCAGCAGGAAACACGCAAAATTTAGCGCGAAAGGCGCTCAATTGGTAATCCATCCGTTGCAGTACAGAAATAGGTATGTGGGAAGACTAAATTTCGTTTCTGTTTGTACCTGAAGAGAATAGATCCCGTGCATACTTCAGCCTGATAGATTCTCTTTGGAATCGGGTTCAAATTTTAAAAGGCAAGAAGGCAGACTTTCAATTCGAGTGGAGGTTGTTTTTCAATGTGTAACTAAAAAAAACACAAGCGTATCGATCCCTAGATTTGAAAACTATTGTACTGAGGGTCCTTTTTTTTTTTTCATTCAACCACGTAAATCGTTTCACTAACACCATATTAAAAATCAAAAAGTTTTTTTTAGTTTGTAGCACAAGCTTTTGAAAGTTATGATCTTAAATTGACAATTCTTCTGCGTACCTCAAAAACTACAAAGACAGCACCTATTGGAGTATCTGTTTGTTTTGCTATTGAATTACTATGAATTTTGGGGTTCATGGCAGATTTTCTGTTTAAAGTAGGAAGGATAGAATATCTACTCACTGAAAACAATGTGACATAGCATTCTTTTTTCAAATTTTAAAGCTTACCTCATCCATATGGAAAAATCAAGCACCCACTCGCCATTTATACTTATTATAATTCCTCATCGTTCATTTTAACTCATTGTAACTCATTGATTATGAAATTTTGTGATAGAATTGATTATTTTTATGTACATTTTTTTAAATTAGATTATTTTTTGCATGTAAATTATTTTTTGATAATTCAAGAAAAATATTCAACAATCAAGATACAACCATTTCGTTCTTTTTTTTTTCTTCAATTTAAAAAAAATTCAAAAAAATGAAAAAAAAAGTGGATGCAACTACAATAAGTTGAAAACGTCGAGTTAATGTCATCTTATGTTGATGCGAGAAGAACCGATACTACTCTTTGATCTTGAAGTGAAGGCTTTAAAAGACTGTATTACGAAACAAAGATAGTGAATCAAAGTAACACTTTTTTTTTAAATGCAGTCGTTTTGAAAAATTGCTAAAATAGTGCGTGGTAGACGCTAAGATATAGAGATGGATAAGATGAGAAAGAATAAATGTATCACTTTTTCTAGTTGCCTTAAAATTTGGAAAACCCTTTTATCAACTCAGAAAGGAATTTTTTTAAAAATATAACAGCAAATAGCTTTCAATAAATAATGAACTCAGGTTTCCGACGCGTACAATTTTCTGATACAGTCCCTAAAATCTAATATCAATCATTTACTTATTTGTGATCCATTCAACAAATAAAATAACTAAGATTCCAAAACAAATTGGTTATGAGAATAAAACAATTATTTCTATTAAACTTTCTAATTATGTTCATGATTGGACAGATATTCGGCTATTGTAGATTTTTATTGAGAAAAATTCAGCCAGATCTAGCTGAAAAAGGTCAATTTGGCAACACTGGTTCGTCTGCAATAGAATAGATGACGTTGCGATTGAGTTCAAGAAAGTACATTGTCGTCTCTGTTGAAGAGATGATGATGACGGCTTGTTTGTTTCATCACATGAGAAGAAATGAATTTAACGGAAGACAGAGATTTGAGTCATTAATTATGTTTGTTTTGTCTTCCTTGATTTTTGCCACCTACAAAAAAATGTGAACCTAAATAAATCAAATTTTTTCTTAATGTGAATATGTTTTGTAATTATGAGCAAAACATTATTCATCGGTGAATTGAAATAAATATAGATCTCTTGGATCCTTGGTCCCAGCACCCCCGAAAATGGTCAACTGTGAAAGTTTTTAGGAATCCACAAAATCCAAATGTCAAGGTCCATGGAGAAGTAATCAAATTAGTGTATATCACTCGAGACATAACAACGCTAAATCAATTTTGATTTATTGAATTAACATATATATATATATATATATATATATATATATATATATATAGAGAGAGAGAGAGAGAGAGAGAGATATGCATATAGATATAGATAGATGGATAGATAGATAGATGGATATCTACATATATACTTATATATAAAGAAAATTATCATCATTGTGTCTCTCCTCTGATGGAGTCATTTTGGTTGCCCCCATCCTTATTTCACTAGTGGGTTAATTCCTGTAAAATCTTTTTTTGTCCCTGCTGCAAAATTATTTATCCATTTCCGACCGAATATATTCAGCTATTGATCTTGAAATATTCATAAAATTTATGTCATAAGCTCTTGTTGCTCGATTAAATAGAATTCAAAATGCTTGTTTCTTGCGTGTTGAAAAATGAATTTGAACCCAACTCTAAAAAAAGCCGAAGTTAGCATCAAAACTGAGTTGTATTCCACAAGAATTAATCATTTTGTATTGACCAACGTGTAGCAATTGTTAAAGAAAAATAAACGATTTCTTTTTTTTTTTTTTTTTCTGAATGTTTTTCTTTCAATGGGATTGCCAATATAAAGGCCACTAATTACGCTTGGAACAAAAGATGACTCATTTTTTTATGTATCCATTGTTCTCGTTCTATTTACATGCAAACTTATCTTCTAGTTTCATTCATATACAATTGTCGTCATCTTTTACATCGAAAAGGCAGAGGTGTTTGCTGACTTGGGAAATTCGCTTCTATTTTCAGCATCTGTAGCTGTTCCTGATTACCGCACAGAAATATTAGTTACATCCCTTGCTCAGTATTGCGAATTTTGATGCTTTCTTTCTAAAGCTAAATCCTTTAAGTTCCATGCAGATGTCAAAAATTAATATTTACATGCTTATCATATAACATTTTTATTCAATCAATAGTCTTGAAATGATATTTTTTGATAGATTGAATGATGTTTTTATAAAATAAATGTTGATTATAGTAACATTTAATTTATTAATGATATGTAATACATTTCCTAGATTTTTTATAAATATATGTGTGTGTGCGTGTGTGTGTGTTTTGAATCTAGATGATTTTAGGTATAATATTATATTAAGATGTTTGAGTTAATACTAAATGTTAACTTGGAAATATAAGTGACAGCATCCCTGCTAGATTTTCACACAAGAAAAAAACGTACGTATGAATTGTCTGACTTTGAGGCTTGTTGAATGCAATCCTGTACTTGCTCTCTGATAACGCAGCTCTTAAATTGTATGAAGCCTACATTTCTTTTTCTTCAAAACATTATTTTCTTTGTTTCACAGTAGAAGTCATGGGTATATAATTACTATAATAGACCCCAGGGCTACCATGATTTAGGCAGTCTCAAGTTTTTCACGTACCAAGTGCCTCCCTCAAATTTAGTCTCTCGATGAATCATCATAGGGACACTTCTTACATTCGTATTCCACTGCTCTGTCAGTTCTGCGAGGATTTTCTATACATTATTTTTAATCATATTATTACAATTATCATCATTGCAATTGTTAACAACAATATCATCGTTAATTCCCATGAAAAATACCCACGATGTATTTTCAAATTTTTTCTCCTTTCACAACTATTACTACTACTACTACTGAACTATTATTGTTAATATTTAACCACAATTTGCTTTATTTCTTTATCGAAACTAAGTTCAGACGATCGATCTACGGCAGTGAATGAATAGCAAAGATCCGGGAAAAAGCTGTCGGCGAGACTTGAACTCAGGTCTTTTTTGAAACTGACTAACAAATAGGTCTGGTTATTGCATGGTCAAGCTCCTCTCTTACTTCTACTCTTACTTCTATTCTGATGAAATTGATTATTGCAACTTTTGTATTTTATAAATGATGAATAAAAAAGCTATTTTTGGAAGGATTGTTCTTTTTGTTCTTGTTGTTACAGTTTGAAAACAAAGTCAACTCCAGACTTTGTAATGTAGTTTGACGAAAATGAAAAACTATTGAAGTCTCTTCAATTAAAGAATCCATTGTTTTGAATGGTGTGTATCGGATTTTTTTATCGGTAAAAAATACTTCTTTCAATTGGAAAAGTTCATGGTTACGGGAAGGGAAGCAAGAAAACAACACTATTCATCACATAAAAAGAAATATCTGTACACATTGGTCTCTCATATTGGTAGTAAGTAGTTCCTTTCTCGAAGTGACTAAGTGACATTAAGTCTTCTCTCTAATTACGCGTAGAGTGAAAGATGACGTATTTACGGTGTTTTCAATGTTCTCCTAGTATTTCTTGTGAAATAAGTGTCTGTTGTTTTTCGCTGTTTTTTTTTACATGTTTTTTCCTGATTTATTTTGATGACGGTTGATCCTGTGGAGAAAATTTTTCATTATTCTATCATTGACTTTCTATGAACAAATCACTTTCTTTTTCTTTTTTTTTCCCCTGGAATCACCCTGAAGAGTACTGTTTCAGTGTTCTTGGGAGATAAATTTGCAATGCAAGTCTAGGCCTCTTTATTTGTGCTTAATCTGTGCTTAAATTGACATATCAGCGATCACAGCCAAACAAAAGGCAAAAGAAGTATGTCAGTCAATCATTCACTCACTTTTTCCAATTTTTAATTGATCACCACAGTCCTGCATGCTGCAAAAATACTTTTATGATTTCTATTAATGACTAAGTTGACATCTTTTTCTTTGTTTCCTTTTCCCTGTTGTTTTAATATGATCGCTTGTGTATATTAAACGTAAGCATAAATGGATTCACCCAAACTGAAATTAATTAACTTTCAAAAGACGTTTTCATTTTTGTGGATTTCTCTCAGTTTTATGCAGACCTCTGTTATTTCCTTTAGGGTATCATTCTAATATTCAATTTTGTCTCATATCAAGTCCGTGGCAGAATGGAGGCACATGTTCTCCTCTCTCAAAGCAACACATCAAATAATATCCATGTGCTGCCGTCAATTATTGATAAGAAATAATGAATTGTTTGCATGACATCTAACTGAAGGTTTTAAGACTACTGCTCTGGATAATTGCCCCCTGAAATCAGCATAGCAGCAATGAAGTCAGACAAAGTTGGTAGAAATGAAGTAGTAGGTCATATAATTGATCTTCGAGTTATTTATCCAGTGGGTAGCTATCCAGGGAGCAGTTGTCCTATGGAGCACTAATTTCGAGTACATTGACGATTTTTTTCTTTTTTTTTTCAGACTTCAGAATATTCCCTCTTGTATTTGTGATTTCAGACTAGTATCGTCGTCATTGTTGTTTTCAACACTAGGTTGCACCAGAATATTCTACAGCCTTTTCATGGTTTCTAAGATTCTAAGAAAAAAATTCATGTATCCTGTCTCTTTATGGAAGTTCACTTCACACCCGGCCTTCAACTTACCATGAAGCATCGAACCGCCGTTGATTTAAACTGTGTCTGCTAGCTTTATTTTGATTAATTTTGTGCATCCATTAGCTATACATGCTCCATGTGGTTATTTCCAAAGTCTTTATAATATTGAGTTGTGTGTAATAATAAATTTGATAACACATTATTGAATTCATAACAAGGGATGTTAATTTATAACAATGGCATTATATTGTTCAAATTTGCATATCTTTCGCTTAATGGTTTCAGCAGGTTATTGTTATCTGAAAGCCCATGTCCAAAACTCATTTCAATAAGTGGTTTCCTGTGGTTATATATCCCAAATAGCACTTGGTTCTGGAAAATGAGTGGTTAATTGAAGTCATCCGTTGCCAATATTTTTTCTGAAGAGCTGGTTTCCAATTCAGAGTTGTCTCTCTCCCAGGGTGGTTGCCTACCAAAGCCAGAGATTCAAGTTTTCTTACCTTACCTATAGATAAAGGGAGAACAGATTGATAACTGTCTTTCCCAAGGGTATCATTAATGAAGTAAACGTATGCAGTCGAATTTTGAACGGCTTGTTGATTCCATTTACCATGCTGATAACCGTAACGCCACATGCACCTCAGTATGTATGTTCATCTGTCTTTCTGTCTGTCTGTCTGTCTCCCTCTCTCTCTCTCGCTATCTCTCTCTCTCTCTCTCTCTCTATATATATATATATATATATATATATATATATATACATACTGATGTCTATGTGTGTGTGTGTGTGTTTTGTGCATTTATTCATGTATAAATAAATTGATATCTTTGCGTGGATATTATGGTAAAAGATCAGTAGAGTGGGTGGGTTACAAATGGGCGTGGTCCAAATGGGCGAAATTTGCCTGCAATAACACCATTACGTGATACATTCCGCTCCATCTGTCTCTGAAAAACAATAAACGTTTTTTCTTCTTTTCTATTCCTGGCCTCTTTCTAGCCAGTTTCTTCGGAGTAGCGTGCACACTGCTTCATAGTCCTTAGCATTGTCGATATGCAAATTCGGTGTTGGCAAGACCAAACCAGACCCCACAATCGCGAACCAACCGGTAAGGCTCCGCATTCTCGCGAGAACTTGACGGGAAAGCAGCCAAACTTCCGTCATTAGTATAGACAAGTTTCAGGTCTATTATGAACACAGGACAAGTCAGGCTGAGATTTTGGCCAATGTCCCAGCCCTTAGCCCAATGGGCACTGGCATGATGATGGAAGCACCCCCGACACTTTGCGTACTACTGCGTTGTTCTCTCGTCATGAATAAAAGCCGGGAAGAAATTAGCCAACTGACTGCAGAGTTTTCTCATGCGTCTTCTCTACAGAACCGGACAAAATCACGAGTGTTGCTTAAACATTTCGATTAGATGCTATATGTTTATGGTAAAGAAAATAAGCTTCAGCATTTTAAAAATAATTTGAACATGTTTTATTAATTGCTTAAAACTATTCGTAATAACTGGTTTACATTTGCTCTAAAAAAATGACAGTGATAATCAAGTGATTCTGCAATTATGATTACATAAACACTAATAATATAAAAAGGATGTGTCAATCGAATTCAATTTAGAAAGTATCTGAGAAATCAAATACTATTGTATACAATCATATTTCAATAACAAATAACGAATCGTTGGAATAATCTTCTAAGCGAAGTAACTCATGAGTAAAATATTGCCCAATATTCACTGGCATGATGGGAATAGTTCTATCTCTATCTCCTTTCACGGACGACTGCATTTTCCCTTGTCATGAAAAAGATTGAGGTAGATATTTGTTAACTAAATGCAGAGTTTTTTCGCACAATTTCTCAAGAGAATTGGACATGAATGATGTTCAAACGATTATAGGTTTGTTATAAGGGAATGGGTTATATTAAAAGAATGTGTGTCATAATAAGCAACGTGTCCATCAGTCTGTCACACTTTGTAACACAATATTTGTCTCGAAAGAGATAACTATCAAATGCTGAGACAGAGTGGTCTTCCTTGTCATTTTTTTCTTATTTCTATCTATCTATTCTTATTTATTTATTTGTTTATTTTTGCAAACGCGTAAAAATCTGGCTTTATTTTTATATTCTTGTCCCTTCGGGTTGCACTCATTTTCTTGACTTGAAAGGTCTTTATCTTATAACATGTAACCCAACTGAGAGGAATGCGTCGAGGTCATAATTATAAACAGCGATGGAGGAAGCAAACAAGATCTGTAGTCCTCAGAGAAATCAATGGTCAATATGCATATTCATAAATAACATAATGCATATAAACCAGTGGTGTCCATAGAGAGAGCAAACTTTTGAAACAGTGTGCCAGTTAAGCATCTTACTTTGTTAGTGACTAGAATGCTATATAGATGTGATGTCGACCTTATATCTTGAAAAAAAAAACTGCACCAAGCCACGTTGGTTGATCTTTGATCTACATATCCCTGTGGGAACTTGTATGCGAAGCATTTGGCGTTTTCACCCCAAGTTGAACAATGCAGAGCAATAAAAAGGTCTAGAACAATGCATGAACGAGGAAAAACTAGTTCTAGTCTCACTCCGGCGTAAAATCTGATGCAAATTCTTTCCCATAATTTCTTCTGTCCCATAATAGTTATTACATTTGTTTACAGCTTTCATTGAGAAAACGTAAGATTTTTTATGGGACAGAGGTAAGAGAGCTTGCTTTGAAAAATCATTTATTTGGAGACAAACGGAAAATTTCCATCTTTCTACCTACATGAGGTTTGCACTTTATCAGTAAAACACTCCATCAGTAGACACTGCGAGTGGTGATGTCATAATACCAAAAAATTATGGATTCATCACCAACAGATCTCAAGAAATGCTATAAAATGTTTAACCATGCGTTTCTCAGGCTTGGCAACTGAGAGATACTGATTCCTGACGTCCAGGCGTTCAAAGATGCTTTATGCCGACGCCCCGGTACTTGATTCTGAATTCTGATACCCGGGCACTGAAGATGCTAGATCCCGACAGTCATAAACTTCAGGATACTAAATTTAGGCACCCAGATGTTGCTGTCTGAACACTGGGAGATACTGAGTTATGATACTCAGACACTAGAAGATGCATATTTCCGAGACCAAACTCTGAAGCATGATGATTTCAGATTCCTTGGCAGTGGAAGATGCTATCATGTAGTTTCATGAGTGCTCTTGAAATAAGCTTTGAAGAATTGGTTTGTAAAAAAACGAAAACACTTTTGATGCTCTCAATTAATGGAAATAGTTTTTCAAAATTTAGCTCGTTGTGTTTCCTGGATTGCACTTAAGACCATGCAAACAGTGCAGCGGCTCGGGGGTACCAAGACATTTAGGTCCCCTAAAAATATGCCTTGAAAATTTTCAATTAATCCATAAAGTACTGAAGATTATGATTTTATGAATATTTATTTTTTTTTTTTATCTGGTTGAAATTTGAAGGGACCGAAAGAAAAATATGCACTGGGTCCCATCAATGTAAAAGTCGGGTCAGAGAGAATCTAAAATTTGAATAGATACAGCCATCTTCGACGGAGTTTTCTTCATTGGTTTTTGAATTTTCTAGGGGAAGGGTCACACTGCAATTCGATATTTTAATGAGGGATGATTGATTTTAAATGATCAAACCATTCTATTATCATAACCAATATATATGAAATATATGGATACACGTTGGGTTTTATATAGGCAGATAATATAGAATGTAATGAAAGGGATGTTACTTACTCAAAGGAGTATAAAAGAGTTCCATAACTTAGCTTGACAGAAAATAAATAAATACAAACGGCGTTTTATTGTATTTTGAGAGTACAGTCTCATGTAGTGAGTATATGAACATTATTTCAATGTACACATGTACATTGAAATAAAGTTTTATAAGGAATGAAAATACTTTTGAAAAATCCTAATATGAACCTGAAGGATAGACCTTTCTTCTTCAATTGTTGATTTTATATGTTCAATGAAAGCAACACTTCAATTGTAGCTGTTGACAAGAAATGATTGATTTCCAAGTATTGAACAACTGACTCGTCACTTATATTTGAAACAAAATAATATCCTCTTTATTTTGAGCTTGTAATTAATTGCTGGTTGTCGGAGCATTGCATCATAGACATTTCAGACAGGAGCATCATGTTTAATTAAAATAACTAAGCATTAAATTCTTGATGATATATATATATATATATATATATATATATATATATATATATATATATATATATATATATACATGATTATATGTATATATATAGAGAGAGAGGAAAAAGAGAGAGGGGGAAGATTTATTCATGGAATAGTATTTATGAGGGAAATATGACATATATGTATATATATATATAAATATATATGTATGTGTGTGTATGTGCATGTATGTATATAAATATAGAAGGCGAGAACATTGATATCATGACTATGATATCCACCTTGAAGATTGCAGCAACTTTAAACATAAAGAGTTGATGGAACCTCTGATAATTCACACAATAAAATCAAATAATCTTATAGCGTTTAATATTAGATGAAGTGATGAAATCAAATTCTGTATAAAACAGGGGAAACTATGAACTCGGTACATTAACAGCAGGGGGAAAATTATTGACAATCATGTCCGAAAAAAAGCCTAATATATTTTTGGATTATATAAAATCTCTGAAATTTCTGAAAGAAAAAATCTTGTTCAACGTTTCAAAGAATATATATATATATATGTATATATGTATGTATATATATATGTATATATATATATATATGTATATATATATATATATATATATATATATATATATATATATATATATATATATAGTCAAGAAAAGCCCTACAACACTAAACACATCAAGACATTTTTCAAAATTGTTTTGTGTCACTTCAGTCAGTCATTTTGCAATATTTACCAATGCAATTTATGTAAATGTCTTTGCTTTTCAATGTTTTATCCATACTTTAATATGATGGTAATATTTCTGCTTGAAATCATCAATTGTTTACTATGTAACCGTTTTGAGTATTTAAAAACCAAACAGTTATATTGAGTGTTGATCAGAAACCACGTCCCTTTCAATTATGATTTTATTCTAAAGATTATATATAACTATATGTAATTTTTTTTTCCTAAATGGACATTTGTTTAGGATGATTCATGGTAGCTAATATTTAGAGAGAAAAGCTAAGAAGAACTTAGTATTGAAACAGAAGTTAATGCATGTGCGTACGAGCTTGTTTTAGATTACGCCGATGGGGAATACATGCGTAAATAAATATATCGCTTAAATTCAACCCATTTGGCAGGCAAGTGTCAGTACCGACTCCTCTGTCTCTGCCGTGGAACAGATACTACACTCTGATCCTGACAGGAAAGATGGGGGTGCAACCGGTTCAAAGGATAGTTTACACCCACACTGAAGAGTTGTATTACAACGGAACAGCTGTCTGTGGAAGACACAATAATTAGTTTGTGCGTGTGTGTGTGCGTGCGTGTATGTGCGTGCATGTGTGTGTGCGTGTATCTCTCCGTATCTGTTGGGGGTGAATCAGTGATTGTATGGCCATATAAGCATACGCAAAAATGTGCATACATAATATATGTATGTATACAGTGCTTTTAAACAAACCTTTTGCTTTTGCCCCCTGAAATTAAATCACAGCATCCAATAACAGACTCATTGTTGGGTGTGGGTTATCCATGTGTTATGACATTTATACGTATCAACCTATATATGTATCTGTCCAGACTTTGCCTTTCCCTAATTGTTCATGGAAGAAACTGGAAATTTTCCATCCAACCACCACCCCACACTACAAAGGGAAACTGATTTTTATAAAAATGACATTCACTTAAATAGGATTTTAGGGGGGGGGCTCAATTTACGAGGATATTTTATGCCAAATTAATCCCTTAGTGGTGTGTACGTTTTTTTAAATCATAAATTTATGAATCAAACCCTTCTGCTAGTATTTCTAATCAAGGAAATTTGTTTTCACCTCATTTACGGCTCAATTTACGAGGTAAAAAGCTGCATTGGTGTTTGTGATTAATAAAGTCTTTTTTCATCCTATCTATCTTTCTATTCATCTATCTTTGCTACTTATCTTTTGAAATATTTTCCCATAATAAAATAAAGCCAGTTTGGTTGTCCAATAAGTAGGAACCGTCTGTTGGTAGCATTTTGATGGCAATGATCAATTAAAAATAAGGAAAGGGGTATTCAATGAATAATTTGCTTTGTTAGTCTTTCGAATGATCACTGTGCCAGACATAGAAAGGCACCAATTTAACATACATACATGTTGTAAATTGATCCTCCTCTGGCAACTTATTTTGGCGAAAGATTAAACAATCAGCCAATTAGTTCCTTTTCTGCGGCCTATACCCACAACATAATACATAAATGGCCCACCAGCCACACTGAATCACTCAAAAACTGGAGAAACTAATGTTGACATTTTTGGTTATTGGTTTTTAAAAGTGGAATATTTTTGGAAATCTATATAGAAAATTTTGTTAGCGAACTAACCCCAATTTTCCCTGTAGACTTCCTGACATGGACATTGCACATGCTTGCTCTAGACGTTAATAGAATTGAGAACAGATTTTGAAAATAAAATTCAAAATTTCTCATATGTTAGTCCGTTGGGATTCTCCTAGAATGAATTTCCAAACAATGGATTTTTCAAATTTAGAATATGATTTGAAACATGTATTGAATAAAAGAATTATTCAATTTATTAATGACAAAGCGAGTTATATCAATGTTGTCCGACATTTATTTTTATGTATATATCACTTTTATTTAAATTTGATTATAATTAATTTAATTTCAATGTATATTTTAGCATCATACTAATTAGAGTTTTTTGAGGTCGAGAGTGAATTGTATCAAACATTTAAGAATGGGGTTTTGGCATTGAATTGATAACTCTCAAATTAGTGGCAATGAACAATACAGTGTTCTTTATTTATGTTTGTATGTGTACCCATAAATATGTAAGGAAGTGTTCATATAATACCGTGATAACATGTAAGGAGAACTGCTAGGGAATTTCGGTCATGTAGGACGATGGTGAAGGCATTCCGACCATGTAGGACGATTGCCGGGGGTATTTTGAACATTTAGGACGGTGGTGGGGGTATTTTAACCTTGTACAGTAATATGTTTAAATACATGTGTGTGCACTGCAGCTGCTACAAGGGAAGGAACAAAAGATGCAAGATTCCTGTGGGGATTCAAAATCTAACCTTTATCTTTTTTTTTTTTTACATTGGTCGAACAAAAACCATCGATAGTCTTTGTTTGAAGGCCAAACAAAATCATAACTCAGAGAGAGAGAGAGAGAGAGAGAGAGGGAGGGGGAGGGAGAGAGAGAGGACATGCACGCTTGTTGAGAGAGAGAGAGAGAGAGGCTGGCCGGTTAATCAGTCCTTCTACTGCCATGGACCAATGGGCAGTGACCCTCAACATATCTACCCTACTACCCTCCCTTTTGATTATCAACTTCTGGTCCCCCAACTTATTGGCGACTGTCATTATTTTCATTACTATTACTTTTACTGAATTATCTTACTTTATTCTCTTATTTGATTCTGAAACTAAATGATCATATATCCTCATGCTCTCTTCCCGTTCTCACACCACCAAGCTTAGTCTCTTTCTTTATCCATCGTTAAAATCCTTATATCATCATCATCATCATCATCATCATCATCATCATCATCATCATCATCATCATCATCATCGTCGTCGTCGTCGTCGTCGTCGTCGTCGTCGTCGTCGTCTTCGTCGTCGTCGTCGTCGTCTTCGTCGTCGTCGTCTTCGTCGTCGTCGTCGTTTTATCGTCCGTCATTGGACAAAGAACTTCCTCTAGATTCGCTGCATTTCTTTATCGTTGGCATCACGGAGCCAGTATTTTCTGAATTTGCCTGGTTCATCTCTCCATCTTGTATTCTACCGGTCACCCTTTCCCATTTGATCTCTGATGATCGATGTTGTGAGTCATGATGTCCATCGGTTGTCTGACATTCTTATAACATAGTCAGCCCATTGCCATTTAAGTTTTCTAATAGATTCTATTATGTCTTGAATTTTGTTTTCTCAATGGTAAACTGTGTCGTCTTGTGAACGTTTTGCATGCATCTCAGTTTACGAGTCTGTCTCTTGGCTAGGTTCTATGTTTCAGCTCCATAAGTGACTACTTTGAAGATGAATTGGTTATATACTCTTCTTGCTATGGATGAATGGGATTGTCTTGTTTTTGAAGGTTAAAAAAAATCCCCCCCCCAATTTGAAAATATTCCCCCTCAATTTGACCCTTAAATGGGAAAGATCCCCCTTCAGAATGGAGAACAACAAAAAAAAAGAGAAAGAGAGAAAATCCCCAACTCCGATTTCGACCTCGAAAAAGAAATGAAAGAGAACGTCCCACAAGATGCTGATCTCTAAAAATGAAAAATGAAACTGTGTTATTGATTTCACCCTTAAAAGTGACAAATGATTGTTTCCTTGATGTAATCGACAATATCTTTCATCCCCAAATCTCGTGTTTGGGAAGAATGTATCTTAACCATACAACATAAAAAATGCACTAATCAAAACACTATTCAAAGAATGCAAAAACCGATTAACATTGGGAAATAAGATAGGTTTTTTAAAAAGTGTTTTGCTTCTGTCTAAATTATGAACGCTAATCATCACATTTTTATCTCCGATTATTGGGTTGAGGGAAGAGAATGGAAAATACTTTTTCATCAAAAAGAATTTTTACTATTGATGAGAATAGGTATAGATGAACCCTTACTCATAATTTGAAAGCCCTTAAAAGAAAATTGGGGTAAGCAGGCGCCTACATACAGGCAGAGAGATGGACCTTTGGCGATTTATAATAAGATACTATGTATGTTTATATTGAATGAGTTTGTGTAAGAGATTTTGTTTATGAATCCAAATTTGTGGTATCTGTAGATATTTTGAGATGCACCGAAGACATAGAAAAAGATGGTACTGAAAGCTTACCAGAAAAAAATGACCACAGGTGAGCTAAATTAGCCAGTGCTTTCCTAAATCTGATATGACAGCGTATGCTTATAGGTACCGTGGCATTCCAGTTGGATCATCGTCTATCAAAGGTCAAACCACATCATGTACCTCAGGCTATGAGCCACTGAGAGACAGACAGCAAACACTAAGTAAGACAAAATCTTGGACATTAGCAAATTAAACAACATCAAGGTCTTCACCTACAATTATTTAGGCATAGCTGAATACTACTAAATAAACTTGTAATGGGATTGGGCAACATTGTGTAGCACATCGTAAATATTAGTGAAACAGAAAAACTTTCCACAGCTTGAGATAGTTGACAATATAGTCTATGATAAGGGGAGGAGAATAATAAATTTAGAGGCGAACGATCTTTATTCAATGATAACATCGCATGCAACAGTATATTTTTTTTTACTGCATATCAGATAGAATAACTGAAATACAAGTTATATTAACCAAAAGATAAACAGTAATAGAAATGCCAGTTTACGTGCCCACTTTCTGATCTGGAGATTTATAATGATATCAGTAAAATAATGGGCCGGGGGGAGACGATTTACGCAATACTCATTGGAGACTTCAATGATAGGCTTGGAAAAAGGGAAGATGGGAATTGAGTGAAGGGGGATGTTTGGTAGGGTAGAGAAACGCCAAAAAAGATCGAAGGGATACATAATGAGCAGAAAGGAAATGAGGGGAGTGACCATAGAAAGGTAGCGAGAAGGATTGAATTTGACTTTTAAACCAAAAGGAACAAAGTGTTTCTCGAGAGATCATGCCCCTGTAAAATATAGAAACCTACTGATTTCTGGATAGGGATAGAGGAATGATTCGAGTCCTTGTGAAATAACGGAAAACTAAAATGGAAATCGACCGACGCCTCGATAGAGACTTCAATGCAAAAACAAGATGTACGTGTGAATTATGTAAAATAAGAATATATATGAAAATGACATTAAAATAAAAACACTTCATAAGGGTACTAACAGAATAAAGGTTGGTAAAGGAAAGGGGATATAAAATCAATAAAGTTTTTTTTTGGTTTGTTTTAAACTTGCCTTGAAAATACACCCCAGACAGACTGGGAAAACGTTGGTGTAAATAGAATATGTTGAGCGATCTAAATAGAGAAAGCCAAGAAAAAAGGTTAAGATCAACAGAACAAAGATAAATTACAATGTTCAGAAAATACCATAAGAATTGACAATGAAGCCTTAGAACAAGTGAAGGAATACATTTACCAAGGTCAAATGATGAAGCTAAAAGAAGACCATGGATATGACATAAAGTGATGCATAGTGATTGGCCAGAGGGTATTTGGTATGAATAGAGGCACACATAAATTGCCAATATGCTTTAAGCATCAAGTATACAAACAATGCATACTACCAGCGATAACGTGTGGATGTGAAACTTGGAAACTCACAAAGTCATTCGGAAACGAACTCAAAATAGCGCAGTGGGCAATGAAAAGATCAATGTTGGGAATAATCACAAGTGATGGATGAAGATCAACATGAATCTGAGGAAGGACAAGGGTGAAGGATATTATACTAGTAATTCAGCAACAAAATGTTTGTGTATATATATATATATATATATATATATATATATATAATTTGTAAAGACTACAAAATATTTGCATCTCTTTTTGACGTTTAGCTTTATATATTCCCAATCGGCAGCACACTGCGGGCAGGATATATGTGAACAAGTGTGACTTGACCCAAGTGTTAACATAAAGTTGATCATTCTGACCTCTGGTGAACTTCCCTTTGTTGTTCTACTTGAAGGGCGTGCAGGCTCGATGGTGCATAGTTTGGTTTCCTGTGCTAAATCTTTCCCCGGGCAGAGTTGTTAACCGTAGGCAGTAGGTATATATGTATTTATGAATCATACATCATGTATATAGAATATCTTTCCGATTATATATATATATACACACACACACACACACACACACACACATATATATATATATATATATATATATATATATATATATATATATATATATATATATATATATGTATATATAAAGATACGTACTCATACATTATCTTGTACATATATATACGTACTACATATTTTTATATACTGTATATAAATGTGAGTGTGTATATTTGTATACTGAATAGAAAATATATATTTAAGGATATATCTACGCACATATATCCAACCTGCAACTCCATATATATATATATATATATATATATATATATATATATATATATATATATATATATATATATATAAGTTTTTGCGAGTGTGTTTGTGTATGCACATGTGCATGCTATGTATGTGTTGAATTTAATGAAGATATATGCAAGAATCCGCCTGTGAACATAAATGTAAATATAAATCGACAACCATTTTTATTATTATCAATTCTTGGCTGTTATTTCTTTTCATCTTAATTCTAGTTCTTCTTCATTGCCATAAACTAAAACAGTCAGTTTGCAGCAATATGTAACTGCTAGCTTCGGGATTAATGTACGTATATATCTATATTTATGTATATATCTAAGGATGTTGGTATACTTCTGCATTTTCACATCTATTTGCTTTTGTGTAGGTGTATTAGAAAGCTGCAATCAAAATTGTCCACAAAGCCAACGCTGACTGTCAACGGACAAAGGTGTCAAAGTACAGGCCGCACCAAGGGAGGTAAGGGGTTGAAATTCAAACATTCATCCCTTATATCCAGGAAAAAAAAAATTTTCCTTTTGGTGTAAGATTCGATTTGCAATCTAAATTCTTGTTGAATTTTCCTTTACTTAACGTCTGGCAGCACTCGAGCTCGTTTTTTTTTTTTAAATTGAACTTTTTATTTGATCACCTCAAACAGATCTCACTGCCAAAAGACTTGGTTCAAGTGACAGTTTCTATTAAACAACTGACCAGACCTGTATGCTTTCGTGTAAGTGTATATATTTATGAATAAAGGACACAAAATCAATAAATACAATCATGTGAAACGTTTCTCCCTTTTGATCGGCCGTTGTATTAATCTACTTCCATCAATTACCCAGAGTGCTTCTACCCTTGCTGTCGTCTTCTTGAAGGATCCTAAATTCCTATTATCCGTACAGCATCGCCCATCATAGGTCACATTGATAGCGACATTGCCAATAGTGAGAAGATATTATATCAGCGAGCCGACAGCTCGAGACCAGCTCCTTCCTTAACTTCAGAATTAATATACCCTTAATGTACCCGGACATTACCTCATCTAAACTAGTATCTTCATTGTCCTCTCACATCGTCATTTCTGATCAGAGTTATCTATACACTGCATTACATGGCCCTTTATTGTGTAGGAAATTCGTCCATTCATACAGGCATATCTATAATTGGTTAGGAAGGTTAGATTGGTGTGGCACAGGGCTTTGGGCACCAATCAAATATCTAAGTCGATATCTAAGATCACACAACACTATCAGTACTAGACAAGTTTACCCGTCGTCGCTCTACAGCATGCACCCTCATACGTTCCAGTGTAATTATGTGTTACCATGTATGCACGTGTGTGCATATGTGTGTGTAGATATTTGCAAGCTCATCATAACTGGCGCAAGGCCAAAGTAACGTGGTAACCGGCGCAAATCAATTTCGAGGAATCAGTAATAGTATGCGTATAAAACTGAGCATGGTTCTGATTCAGGGATTGTTCTGTGGGCTTCGCTGAGATTCGGACTCATCACATTAGCAATGTCCTTTGAAACTAACTTGCAAACTATCGCCTCAAGGAAGCCGATCTCATACAGATATTTGGTGTTCGGAAACTAATTGTAGCTATGAATTATAAGCCGACCATCGAAGGTCATCTATGATCAGGGTTAAATGCTACGAAACGACGTCTGGATTTAGTCCATCATCTTTTCTAACCAGTAGTGTGTCATTTATAGCGTAAAGTTGAATTCTATGGAGGATTAAAATTTTAAAGGGGAAAACAAAACAGATTTTTAAAAAACGAAATATTTTTCAACGAGGAATCGAACATTTGCTTTCTGTTAGATTACTGTAATTGATGATGATGGTGATTATACTATTGATAAATGATATTCAATTAAGCTCCACTGGCATCATTTTATTTTTTTAAATCTGTTTCAAAACACAGAAATATCTAGTTACGTTCCCAATTCAGAAATACGTCATTACTCTCCGAACATCCTGATATCTACTAACGTGGCTTGGTTTGATAAAAGGTCTCAATGATAGTATCCGAGGTGAATATCACTCTGCATTCGCCAATGGTTTACGGTCGGCACTTTAGATGCTTCATGATCAGCTTTTAAGTCTGCTGTTCCCTACGGTCTGTTGTTGTAAGACACGGAGAGGATGGGATTTACCCGTCTACGCTGATGCATGACGTTTTGGCAAGAGTGGAGTGGTCTTAGTCTGGTAATTCAGCCTTGCCCTTCAAAGAATACAATCAGTGTAGTGTTGGGTTTCAAACTCATTTTACATCCGCTAAAAATATGTTTCAGCAGAGCTTCAAAAATGACGTCCGTTTTCTTTGATAGTTTCATTCTAAATAGATTGTGGATAGATGAATACTTTCTTATTATAATCGTTGAAATTCGCTGTCGTTCAAGAGTTTCAAACTGTCATCCATTTTCTTTGATGAACGGACTCGAAATCCATACCTCGACATAAGATTGCATTAAAAAGGGATCCAACAAAGGAATATGGGTTACAACAGAGGCAGAAGGTGGTTAGATAATTTATGATGATATAATACCATAATAGTAAGCCAACAAGTGAAACTCCCCACATTGGAAAAAGTACGTGAGCCTGCTCGCAAAGTGTTTATTAAAACCCATTTCAGGCTAGATAAGGCCATCGAAGCTTCACCAGAATCATGTTAATCGTACATTTCCGAAATATTTTCGGTACTTTGTCAGTCAGCAGCCTTTCACTACACTGGACTGTTGGAATACGATTGAAATTTCACAGTTTGAATTAAGCGTTGCCCGACCAAGGCTGTAAATTCCAGTCAGTCCAAATATTCACACGATTCTTGGTGGGAGGGAGAGGAGATGGATTCATGCCTCACTGAAGATCATCTGTGTAAAATGAAGCAAATTTTGTCAGTCAGAGTTCCAACGTAGTTCAACGATGACATTTTCTTTGCTGTTAACCGTTTGGCCACCTGCACTTCCATCACGATTTTTCTTATATTGCTTTGCTAAGTCTGCAGTATTAACAAAGTGAAAAGAAAAAACAAATCCTTTTGATTAGTATATGTTATTGACAGTGATATTATTTCAATAATCAATATATATATATATATATATATATATATATATATATATATATATATATATATATATATATATATATATTAGAAAACCACCAACCAAAACTGTCAGCATCAACAAAGTCAACACCTGCATAGGTTTTTTTGGTGCTAAAGTTAGTCTGGCTTGTTGGGTAGGTATGTATATATAAGTCATAAAGTCTTCACTAATGAAGATAAAGAGTTCAAATCCAAAGATTTACTCCTTATATCAAATGAAAAACGTTTTGTTTTTGCTTTAGAGTTGGGTTCAATTTGGCACAGTTAGTTTCTGTTTGATTGATCTCTAAATTTACGTCCGGCAGCGTTCAAGCTTTTTTTTTTTCTTTTCAGACGTTTTTAGTGATCACTGCCAAACAAAATGCCAGTAGAGTAATTTATTCATTGATCAACCCGTATTCCAATTTTTTAATTGGTCCCCCCACAACAATAGATGTTGCCAAAATTTTGATAATGTGATGGTTTCTATAGAGAGATTAACCAGATCTGTTTCAGATTCTTATTGTTCCTTTTGTATGGCGCCTGTTTCAGAGCCTTGGTTAACTCGTGAGACTTGAAAGCCATTCATTTTGACGTCAAACTTAAGCGGGTAAACATTCATTCATTTGTTAATGTTGTCTGAATCCAGTAAATATCTTATATCTCATCTAATGAAATATCGATAAATACCTCACATAATAGACACATAATGGCGACGATCTTTCATTAGATTAGTGTGAAGGCTTCCAGCATATTTTGACCAAACAATACTTCGAAATTTTTAAAGGGCCTCCAGGACGATTCCAAGTGCTGCACTAATGATCTACCGAGTAGATTTGCATATAATTCGATTTTTTTAAGCATAAACGTTTTCTTTAATGGATCATATTAGACTGTTCAAACTCAACGAACTTGACAGTCTGATAGACGCAGTGTTACCTCATTTGAGAGACTCAACTGACTCAGCAAATCATGGATTAAACTCGATTTAAAGAATTGGGATCGAATTATAAACTGGTATAATAATAAATGGTACATAAATGTCGACTTCAGGTTCCACTATCTATCCATTATTGTCACACGGTCTAAACTATTGATTCTAAACGTGAATGCACGCTTCACAAAGGTGCAAATTAAATATATTGAAGGCTATTCAGAATTTGTGTGAAGAAGCTAAAGAGTTTCGTGACTTAAAACAGTCATATTAAACCATAACTGATTATTGCCAATTGATACAATTTAACAATTACCTACTTTATTATAGATTTAATCTTAATTAATGCTTTATTTATTAACTGTGTGACTTATGGAAGCAATGGGGTAATTGCTATGGTGCTATCACGCAATACAGAAATTACAAAATTGCCTCAAAATATAAAGATATCCGTATATTGTGACAAAGAAGTTATCACATGACATATTGTCAGATTATCTTTTTCTAGTTAGGGGACTGGCAAGAAGGAACATACGGGCAAAAATCAAAAACCATTGGTCTAGATATGTTTGCACAATTTTCAGTTCTACTACAACAGTGAAATCAACTCTCTGACATTTTGTTCTGGTTCTTAACCAGGATTATACTTTCCTCGATGAGATGAAGAAATAAAGCACGTGACATAAAAGTATACGTCAAACAAATTTTCAGATACGTCAAGTAAGTTGAAAAGTATGTATTGCAAATGTTAGAAGACGGCAACCTAATTAGAAAATATAACATGCAAATTTTAAAGAAATAAAAACGAAGACATGCCGTATTTTTTAAAAATGTCCTCTTCTAAATTTGGTTGCCATATTCCAAGTTTGCATTGCATTTGTCTTTTTTAATTTTAGGGTGTAGTTTGCTTGTTGTATTATGTTATTTAGTTTCCGTATTTTACAATTTGTATGGCATATTTTTTCAATATGGCGTATTTCCTCATTTTCTTGGTGTATATTGTAATTCGTTTACCACACATCTAAAGTTGGTGGGAAAAATGAATAATCCTAATTTTCTGGATTAGATTGGTCGATTTGTTTACACATCAAAAATTTTATGTTTAGTTTCATTATCTAAGAATGATCCAAGTTTGTAGGCACGCCTATAGTTTGCATGGTTTAATCCCAATCACTTGCACAATTCTTGGTGGATGATCCTTCCAAATCAGTCATGTTTATTTTCCTATTCCTTCGAAGCTAATTCGATGAATTTGCTTCATGCATGATTGCCGTTCACATCTCTAACTCCCTATAGTCAACATCGCGCAGTATCTTGTCCATTTCAGTCTTTTACGCAGTAGTTTTTTATAGAATTATTATTATTATTATTATCATTATTATTAACATTATTATTATTATTATTATTATCGTCAGTAGTAGTAGTAGTAGTAGTAGTAGTAGTAGTAGTAGTAGTAGTAGTATCATTATTATAAGGAAAAGAAGGAGGAAAGATAATAACACTAGTATTAACAGACCTAGACAGGGAGTATGGAAACGGTTGCATTCTTGTAAAACTTTACTGTATTCTATTCTACATACGAATGTACAATGATGCAAATAATGAACAGGTAGACATGACATTGAATGAACGATGGGCTTCCATATGATAACATCGTAGTGCATACCATTATAAGATTAGTTCCAGGGATGCGTTCGACTTTAAGCCATTAATCTGAGAAATGTTTGCCATAAATCTTCACAAATATATGCCTGATCCTTCATAGCGTACTTGTCTGTGAGCCAGGAAGCAATTCCTGCCATTTTTTACGAACGCTCCAGTGATTCCTGCTTGTAAGGTCGCCTAGATAATTATCGTCCTTGATTCTACAACAGATAGCGTTGTCATATTTTTTTATGTGGCAATGGTGCTAAAAGGCATAACAGTTGAGTTCTTTTATAAGCTTTAGCTTTGTCTTTGCACTCTTTATCACGCACACACACATACACACACGCACACATATATATGTATATATAAAGAAAGAGGGGGAGGGGGGAGAGAGGGGGATGTGAAAGGTCTGAAGGCATACCAAGAGAGGAGGATAAAAAAGAAATTATCTCTCCACAGATAAATATTTACAGATACCAACAGACTGAGATAGATACATAGATGAATAGTTAGCTAGGAATACAGCAAGGAGTTCTAAACCTCTTCATGAGATATTTTGGTCTATTCAGTGGTATGAACAGCATCACAAAATTCCTTCATTTCTTTAAAATGACATGAAGATTTGGCTAAAAGGCAGCAGGTACTATAATGAAGCCAGAACTAATAATTCGATTACAGAATAATAAGTTCATTAATTTTTTGTCAGATCATGTAGGAAGCTTTGGTATCCAATATCCAAATCCAGATCATTTCTACATCGATCAGAGATAAAGTAAACCACCCGGTATTTTTCTTTGATTGTCACTATGACATTTTGAGTATTAATGTAACCAGCCACAAAGGTTAAAATCCTTAAGAGAGCTTACTTCTGTTCAGCACAGGATCTGCCTCTGTTGTAGACTGAATCCTAATCAAAACGAGCATCCACAACTAATCACACAGTCCTAAGGTCCAGAAACTGATGTGTGTCGTCTCAGCGGTACGGAGTGGAATTTGTATTATTCATTTGGCTAACAACAATGAAACATCCGCCCTTTTCTGGCATTTTCTTCGGGACCAAAGTGTAGTATCTGTTCCACAGCATAGACCAAAGAGTCAGTACTAACACTTGCCCATCGAATGGGCCGGAGATTATGTGTGGGTTGGCATCAAAGACCGAGTGCGCTGGTGCAAGCGTTAACCAATGAAGTTTAACAGAGGCTGCGTTTGCTACGCGCATCGGGGAGCCTTTGCACTCGTCCTTCGGCTCTCCCATTATTACTCGGCCCAGCTGCGGGGAATCCGTTACCCCAGGGCAGCACTGCTCCATTGCAGCTAAAGGAGGTTGTCTAGCCATTACGATGCGCTTTTCAGCCGTAGCTGCGTCGGCTGGAGCCATTTTTTGAAGGGTTGCTCCTATTTCTTCCCACGTTAAGCCCGACCTTGTGTCAAATATTGCTGTGGTGGGACAGTGATATAAATAGCATGAAACATCTGGTCGTCAAGGGGCCCTGTGGAAATAGTTCATAAGGAATATGCTGGCAAACTTTGATCAATTTTTATTATGTGTAAATTTTCTCATGTTGGGATAACCAGTGTTTAACCAGGTAAGTCTTTCTGTGATTTAAACACTGAACCGTTACATCAACATGACTCACCAACACTTTTGATCAAACAGCACCTCCTATTTAGCTATTACATAGTTTGCTGTTTTATATGCGTAAAATCATTAAGTATTATGTATGGATCTCATTTTATATTACACATAATTGAATCTTTTTGAAACATAGTACTCACAAGTAAGTTACAAAAAATTGTTTGACGATGAGGGATCAATAAGCATAACAGCAGAAAGAAGGGTGTATAACCAATGCATCCTCCCGATAGTCACCTATGGAGCTAAAACATTGAACCTAACCAAGAGACAGACCCGTAAATTAAGAAGTATGCAACGTGCACATAAAAGAATTATGTTGGGTCTCACATGGAGAGACCACAAGACAGCACAGTACATCCGAGAAAAGACAAGAGTTAGGGACATCATAGAATCCATTGAGAATCTCAAATAGCGGTGGGTGGGCCATGTTGAAAGAATGGCAGACAACCAATGGACACCTTACTCACGACATGGACCCCCCGAGATTACATGTGGAACCGAGGCCGACAGAGTATTAGATGCAGAGACGAGCTAGACAAGTTCAGGAAGTACTGGCTCCCGCAACGCCCATGGTAGGGAAGTGTGGCAAAGCGTTGGGAAGGTCTTTGTCCAACGTCGGACGCTAAAAGACTGATGATGATGATGATGATGATGATGATGATGATCTGCTGTGTCAGATTTATTGTTGGAACAGCATGCAAACCAACTTATGATATCATCCTTGAGAATACTAACCACAAAAACTTCTTCAAAATGATTTCCTACTGACATATTCCACCGTAAAATTTGACAAATTCATTCCACTAAACTTAAAGTTAGATTTCCACGTCGTATACCATCTGTTTACCATCATTTTTCCCTTTGAATTATTAAGTAAATAGCCTTGTATACTATGACTGAATTTTCATCTGAAATGTCCGCACTAAAACAGTCGATTTTTGTGCTTGGGGCCATCATGGACTAAATTTATCCCAGTTGGAAAAAGAGGATATTACACCCAAGACCAAATATATGTCCCATAAAATGAATGTTTGTTTTTTTGTTATTTGCCTGCAGAATCTTTGATGTATATATGAGTAACAAAAACCCCGTTGGTAGGCAGGTGAAAACGACAGCAAATAACACTGTTCCGTTTGAAAGTCGAGAAAAATAGAATGCATCATTTATTAATTACTCATTCATCTTTTACTTATTGATGTGATTGTTCATTAAGATATTTCTCCCGTTGGTAATTCGGCTGATCAGAATTGCAAATATGTCCAGTTCAAAGTCGGACACACTTTGCAAAGCAGACTGCAATTTTGCTCTTTTTTTCAGTGAACACATCTTGAAGATTTTTAATGCTATCCACGATTATATGAGGCAGGAAAAAAACGAGGCAGGATTTTATCAAGAGTGATCCAACAGTGGAAACACAACAACAGGTTGGGGGCGGGGGGTTGCATATTAATTCAGAACTAGGAATAGAGCAAGGGGAATCTTATTGCAATTGATTCATCGCTGTAAAAAAAGGGAATTTTATCCCGATCGATTCAGTGCTAGGAACGCAAGGTTTGATTTTATCCAGATTGATTCAAAGCTGGACATGCAACAAGGTTTGATTTAACAAGAGTGATTCGACGCTGAAAATACAACGAGGCAGGCTTGTTAATTAATGAGACGGAAAGCCTCTCCAGCAAACATTTCTTGCTTAATTAAATAAGGGCAAAATGAATAATTATTGACTGAAAACAGCCAGTTAGAATTGAAATTCCCTTATTGTTTAGATTGCCAGGCTTTTGATTATAAATGAATACCACAACCATCCAAATTATTAGAATAAAACAATAATTATGATGATAATAAAAAAAGAATAATTATCAGTATTATTTTACAATGATTGAATTCATTTTCGACCAATTTTTCTTTAAACCTTGACTTAATCCAGTCCTTTTCTAAAATCTACGGTTTTTGTAGGCCCTCAATAGGCTGTATTTATTATGTTATTTCAATTTATCAATTTGAACCACTTTCTTTTACTTTTAACTTTACCAATTACACAATATGGTTCTACTAAGCCCCAGATAGGTTGGATGTGTGTAAAAATGCATATATTTCCCCCTTTCAAAAAAAATTGCTTTAATAAATCAGGACTGAATTGGTTTTCTCCATTTACTGATGTTCTGAGAGACGCCCAACAGAATTGAGATTCTCATAATCGTTAGGCTTTCAATTATGAATTATTATTGCAAACATCCCTGGAATAAAAAATAATTATAATAATAGAAAAAGGAACAATTATAAGCATTGGTTTACAATGATCGATATCCGGACGATCTGCTTTCTTCAACTTTTATCTTTAGCAACTGCCAAAATCTTTCCCAATAAACCCTAAATAAGCTGCATATGTGTACAAAATCAGTATGTGGGGATACCCTTTCGAAAAAAAAATATTTGTCTCATAATCAAGTGAGAGCAGAATTAATCTGCATTGACTGATGTTCTGAAAGGAGCCAGTTCAGATTGAATTTATCGTAATTGCTATTCTTAGGATGATGGACGATTAATACAAACTACTTAATAGGATAAAAACAGAAAATAATGCTAATGAAAACAGAAATAAGATAATTGATATGAGTGTACACACTTGTGGTTATCCGTGGGGATTGATTGAAGACAAATCTCAAATCTCCATCAAACTCTTAAGAATTCCTTATTACTGTTATTCATGCATTTGCACGTGGCACCTGAGATATTTCGTAGTTGTCATTTGAATGTCAACTCAGTGAGGGGAAATAGATGGATTCATACCTTTTTTAAAAGGCATCAATGGAAAGTTTGAACTTGGTCAGCCGATCCCATATTTCGAGCTGCCAACCGTTTGGCCACCGATGTTTCCAGCGTCTTTGTACAGTTCCAATTTTCGACGCATTTCCGCGTATGTGTGTGTACTTAACTACTTTAATGTTGTGAATTTATGACGTGTGAGTCATCTCTTGTGTCTCTGACTCTCAAAATAATTCTTTCTCTGTGACTTCTACCGATGTGCCTGTCTGAACGACTCTATGAGTTCTAACATCGTTAAACAAAAAAAGGTAAAAAAAAAAATATCACTCTGCCCTCGCATGCCCACCCTCTAGAGCAAGGTGGCTTCATTGTGGAGTTGACAAGTTGACGGGCGGTCTCCAGTCGGCAAATGGGAGGAGAGGAGAAATGTATAGAGACCTATTAGAGTTAGAAGCGAAGACACTCGCAAAATAGTTGATGGCTGTCAGAATCTAAAACAGGGAGACTTGTATGCAATTCTGAGTCATGACAAGAACTGATGGGGGAAAACGAAGAGTGAAAGAAAAGGGGGAAATGATGAGGGAAAAGAAGGGTTCAAGTAAACAGTCTTTTGAAGAAGATCGATGGTAAGGGGACGAAGAATACGTGGGGGAGGGCAATCAGAAAGATGTTTTGATAGAAAGCAAAGAAGAGAAGGAAAAGAGAAAAAGAAGAGACAGGAGAGATGGAAGAAAAAAAAGAAGCGAATAAAAAAGGTTATAGGTAAAAGAATTTGAATAATGAAAGAAAAAGAGAAATACCATTGGAGGTAAATGAGAAAAAAGGGGAAAAAAGAAAAAAACGGAGGAAGAAGAACGAAAATACAAGTAGGAAAATCGGAAAATCGAAAGGAAGAAAAACAAAGAAATAAGAATAAAGAAAAGAAAAAGTAAAGAGTCACAAGAGAAAAAATAAGAAATAAATGAGGAAAAGGGAAGATACGGAGGGAAAGTGAAAAGAATAATGAGGCCAAAGAAGGAAAAATGAGTAAAAAGAACAAAAGAAAGAAATAGAGCTTTAATTTGTGAGGAAGAATTAGGAAGAAAAATGTCAAGGAAGAAATACGGAAAGATAAAGAAAGTTCGGTTTAATAAGGAATAAAACAAAGAAGAAGAAGAAAAGCAAAAAGAAGAAAAGGAAGAAGAACAAGAACAAGAACAAGAAGAACAAGAACAAGAATAAGAACAAGAAGAAAGAGAGAAAGAAAAGCAAAAAAAGAATGAAAGAAAGTTCAAATCGATGAAGAAAAATCCAAAAAAATAAAGGAGGCCACTAGGAATGAAACAGATAAAACAGAATTTGAAAGCTCCAAAAAGAATAAGTGCAGAAATGGAAATAATTGGCATTTAATGAAAAAGGAAAGAATGATGGAACGAAATGTGATAAAAAAAAATATAAAAAAGATAAAATGAATGAAAATGAGAAAGAAAACATACAATGAAAAAGAAAGAAACTACTCAGAGATTCCAATTCAAGAAACGCTAAATAGGGAATAAGCAAATGCATAAATATCTAAACAGTGTTTTTTGAAAAACGAGTATACCCGACGATAAAACGAGAATATAATTGAGAATAATGCAACAAACACAGGAAAAAAGCAAGACAAAAATCTTCTCAAACAGAAAAAAGAAAACAAAACTAGAATCCATTTGACCTAAAATGTGTTCGTTGTTTAATAATTAAATAAAAACATTCGCTTCTGCAACGGAAGTTCGCAAAACGAAAGGGGTTTGCTATTATCTCATGTTTTGTTAAAAATAAAATGCGTTTCAATTTTATTTCTTTTCGAATGTTTTTCTTAAATTTGGTACGGAACGTTCCAAGAATGAATCCTCTCGCTCTCTCTCTGCTTGTGTAATATTGATCTTTCAAATCCTTTTTAAATACAGGTTCTCACTGTTCTCCAAAAGTACAGTAGTGCTATCAAACCTTATGAAATCGAGAATGGCGTAAAATGAAGAAGCAATTACCATTGATTTCATAGAAAAAATTTTAACGTTCCAAGACCAGTAAAATATCCCTTCTGTTAAATTATCTTCCGATTAGCAGCGCTACCATGTTTGCAGGAAAGTTAGATTTTTTTATCTTGAAAAGGCAGATTTGATGAATGTACTGAGTGTTCCAAAAGAATTGAATGATAGCGAAATACATGAAGGCAAGCAGTCAAGCAGACTGACCTATTTCAAGCCATTAACATCAGCCACAGCCGACGACAAAAATAGACTTTCGACATCAAGCCAGGTAGACATAGAAGAAAATTGTTTTTTCGGGATTGGGAAGTTCTGAAAACTTTCCTTGAAGAAATTATTGGCAATCGTTTCTCAGTTTTACGTTTACCATTCGGATAGCGGGGAAACCTGTCCTAATGGAGGTATTTTGTATAAGTAAAGTGATATAAAGCAAACTCTTGAAAAAGAAACACGCAAACACACAAATACGCGCACGCACACACACACACACATATATGTATATATACATAATCTTACGCACAGATACAACGATTCACTGACATAACTTGACCACAAAAAACAAAGTGACGTCATTAAAATTAAGTTTGCCATGACTAGATCGTTGATGGCCTACTCCTTGCGTGCCAGGTTCAAGGGACATTTTTCCTGCCAGCATTGGTTTAAATTACTGTTTGGGTCGTGGTTGTTCCTCTCTAGGTCATCAATCCGAGACAGCGAAGGTGTATGCCAAGATTTTTAGAATAACTTCTCTTAGATATACTGCTTAATGAATGTAAAGGGCTCAGTCTGACACACTTTTTTACTTATAGCTCGTATCCATGCTTCTCCCAAGGGCATAAGTGTACACAAACTTCCTCAGCCAGATTTTGAACTCACTTTGTCGATTCCATTTTCCGTATTGTTAAAAATCAAGTTGCAAATATGTCGATGAAGGAAACATGTATTCATCATTGTTGCATGGCTTTAATCAAAACAACCAACATTCACCCTTCATTCTACTTATCTCAATCCTTCACTCTTGTTGGCACTTGGCCTCTCCACTTTTGCATGAATTTATCATGCCTACCGAGGAACATAGGGTTAAGTGAAACATTTTTCTATTCAATATACATATTTACGTTCTATATTCATTATAAATATTTTGTCTCTGTTTCACTATGACCCTCCCCTACTTGAACACTGGCACAACCCAACTAAATTTTGCATGCTTACATACATGAGAGGATGTTTTAAAGTAAACTGTTTTCAAAGTTATTTTAAAAGATATTAGAGAGGAGTTATATTCACATTGAGCCCGGATATATTTACTTTGTAAATCTAATGCTAAACTTAATTCTGAACAACATACACATATACATTCTATTATTCTTTATATATATATATATATATATATATATATATATATATACATACATATATATATATATATATATATACATACATATATATATATATATATATATATATATATATATATATATATATATATATATATATATATATATATATATATATATATATCATATTTTGTATGATATCCGTATTATATGAAATAGCTGGCTCTTCCAGTTGTCCTACTACAACACTTGAATAACTCAACAAAATTTGGCACGTACACTAAATGGGCCCAAGGGATTGTTTTAATGCTTTTTAGTGAGTGTTCTATTTACTATGTTATTGTAGTGCTACACTGAACCCTCAATTTCTGTTTAATTAACAAGTCTATGTTTACAGGTTGGATAAGGCGAGGTCCAGTATATATAAGTTGGTGAAATATCTATTTCAGTGAATGTATATCTAACTATTGACATGTCTCATATTTTATAAGTACAGAATCATTTTGATTGGTCCAATTATAGGAAAATCTTGCAACATGAACTTGCCTTATGGAAAAATATCACTCTCACAGGAACTGGACTGAACTGAAGAGTTATCCTCTTGGCTGGATTCAAAGATGATATAATATTGCCAGATGCAGACATAGAAAGATACAGACAAAGAAAAATGATTAGAAAAGAACACATACGCACGCACACACATGCACACACTCACACACGCACACACATATACACACAGACACATATATATATGTATATATATATATATATATATATATATATATATATGTATATATATGTATATATATTTATATATATATATATATATATATATATATATATATATATATATATTTATATATATATATATATATATATATATACATATATATATATATATATATATATTTGTCGGAGAGAGTTTTTACAAATAATTTTGCCATGAAATATAATAATAGCAGGAGAAAAAGTCAAGAGAAAAAAGCTGAATACGTGTATTTCATGAACCAATTTATCAGGAACCGAATTTATCCTTATTCCACAACTTAATACAACTAAACTGACATAAACAAATAACTTTTCTCAATGTTAGACCAAAGAAATATACAAAAATAAATAGTAAATCTGGTTAATGATTACTTTCAAAGTATCAAGATTGGTACTTGGATACAAGATTAGTGTTTTGATGACTACTTCGTCTCAACTATTTTATCGAACCACGAAAGCAGTACGTAGAGTTTTTTTCAAGAATGACGATAATATTGTTTGCTAATTAATTCCGTTTCACCTCCAAGAATTTTCTATTTGTAATCACAGTTCCTGATAAATGATTTATGAAATAGACGTATTGAACACTTCACCTGACCTTTCATGATATATATGTATATATATATATATATATATATATATATATATATATATATATATATATATATATATATATATATATATATATATATATGTATATATCAACTAGAGAGTAATGATGTGTTTTGAAAGTGGGTGATTTTTTCACAAGCGTTTGACATGTACAAATCTTTATTCAAATACATATATAGATTCTAGAAGATAGATAAATACATAGGTATGAATAGACTGAGATAGAAATTGAAAGTGAATAGATACATAGAGTAATCCAAAAGAAGACGCAAATAGTGACCACTCTACCAACGAGAAGTGTGTGAATATCTGACAAAGGCTACGATGCAGGAAAGGTAACTGTGTGAGAGTCGATGTTTCAGACTATTGTCTTAGTATAATAATAATATTTCTCAATCGGAAAAATCCGTTGATCAAACCTAGTATTCAATCAGTCGGTCTTTAACCAACGGCCAAACCCCTGCAAAAAGTATTTGAAATCAAAAGAGATATTTTTAAAATGTAGTACGGACATATAAACATGAATAAGTACATATACCTCTTCCAACCTCGTTGGCAGAAGTAAAAAAATAAGAAAATGCTGGCATGTGAATGGGATCATCGTGCCGGAACTTTGGAAGAACCTTTTGCAATCTTGAAGTCCCATTGGGGTTGTGTGGAAAAAGCAAAAATCACAGGTTAGAGAAAAGCAAATTAAAGTAGAGCCTGCATTCCCGGAAGGAACAGCAAGTATGATTGCACTGCACCCCAACCCCCCAAAAATACAGTTACGAATGCACTAAAAATTAATAGCAAAAGCAACGTACAACCTTCCCAAGAGAAATAATGTAAGGCTTTTTTGCGAATGGGTTTAGTTTAGCATTATAAATACAATTTGAATAAAAACTCCTGTAAAATATTAATAAATACCTTCTTCAAAATTGTATGTAAGTGCAAAATACGCTACAGTAATTAGAGTTGGAATGGTTTTGATACCTCGGAAAGTGTTAAATTGAGAGCGATGATAAAATGGATGGAATAAGGAAAAATATGTAAAAACCATAGAAGAGTGCACGCAAAATCATACAAAATATATTTCTCTTATGGAAACCAAGATTATTGAGAAAGTCGCTTGTATGCGCCCTCTGCGATTACTCGATAACTGACAATTTTACGAAGTTGACATCAACGAGATATATTAACCATCGCAAAATGTTGCCTAGCAGGACGGAAAATATTGAAACCGATCACAGTGAGGGACCGTTTTAATTATTGGTGTTGTTTTGATAACTTGCTTGAGTTGCAGTCAATGAAATACACAAAATACTATTTTTGTGAATAAAGGTGTTTGTTTTTATTACTTTCAAAAGAGCATAGTTGTTTGCATTACATCTGTTATGCGAGAAAGAGAAAAAGACAGAGGGAGAGAAAGAGAGAGAAAGAGACCAGCTAAAACGAATAAGGAAGGGGCGATCCGTATAAACAAATCAATGATATATCAGATAGATAGATAGATAGATAGATAGATAGATGGATGGATAGATGAATATGAACAGACCAAGCTAGAATTAGATAGAGAGCAAGATGGATAGACAGTGATTCAAGGGAAAATAAATACGTTTTAAAACTACGAAACACTTTTTCAACGCCATCGTCGCTAAAAATTGCATGAAAATCATAATTATTTGGCTAGGATGTAAAAAAAGGTTACTCCATCAAACGAACGATTATGTTCATCTACAAAAACATATCTCTGAATCGAAAAACAATCCCGGATCCACTGCAAGAATTAATCAAATGTTACTCAGCACATGTCCCACAATCCACAGAATGTCTCTGCAATTAAAAGAGAACTTTTGGAACTATATTCTAGACAAACGAACTTGCATTTCGAAACTTTGTTGACAGAAGAAATAAATATGAATGGGACCATTCCATCCACATTTTAGATAATTGGGAGATTGTTACCGTCAACTGGGCTGATTGATATGGAGTTTGATAGAGGATTCTTTTAGAAATATTTTGATGTTTCAATTGCCTGTATATTTCACCAGTGTATTTCACCTGTGTATTTCACCTGTGTATTTCTGTTAATTTAGGATGTTTTTTTCTGCTACACTAGGAAATAATTATTTAAGTTATTTGAGATTTTAGTTGGATCATTAATCAGTTCACCCTTTTCATGTTGGATAATCGTAGGATTTAGATTTAACATTTACTACTTCATCCATACCTTTTCAAAGATTTTATTTATTTTATTTGAATTTTTCTGGAAGTAATCTTTAAAGGAGTCGAATTTGCCTTTCCTGACAAGATCTGATTGTATTCCAGAGATCTTTTTTATATTTGCTACGTAAAGGAGGGTTTTTCTTGCTTCATTTTTTGCTCTTATATATTTTACTATGATTATATATCTCCTTCTAACGTTTGTTATAATCTCCATGGTTTATGTTTATTCTTAAATTCTTTATTTTATTTCCTTGAGTAGCATATGTTTATTTATCAAGGATTTTTTTCAAATGTTGAAAAGAATATATCAAAAGAGAGATCTATATCTTTTTTTTTTATATTGTAGGAATTTACCCTTGTTTATATAATCAAATTCATTCATAATACGGATGTAATCGTATTCTGTTTTAAGCTTGGTATGGTCATGTTTGTTTATATAATGCATTTTAAGTACATGATTCAAATTAGATTTCGAGAAAATTATGATCAGAGATTGAAACACAGCAATTTCCACTCCATAGTGTCAGGATTACAATAATTTGTAAAAATGTTGTCCATTTTTATTAATTTTTGTTAGTAAAAGAATAGTTTGTAATAGAACGTTTGATAAGAGCAGATCATAAAATTCAGGTATTTGATTGTTTAAAGTTTCAAGTCAAAATTAGTCACCTGAAATAAATGTATTTTTATTTCTTTCTTCAATTTGAGTCATAATTTTCTATGACGTGTATATATAAATTTATCTACACAAGATGTAGCATATCTATATATAATACTAATTATATGATTTGATTTTTTTATAAATAATTACTATGAAAAAAGATTCAACACTTCTAGGTCAGGTTGGGATTTAAAATTTAGTCTATTTGAAAGTAAAGTACATCACTATTGCCTCTGAGTTGGTACCAATGGGTTGCTTATAGCCATCAATATTAATATCTACTGTAGGTTCATTTCATTTTTTTAGATTCTGAGAGTGAAATATGAAATTTAAAATAATTCACTTCAAGAATAATTTTTGCTTCTTCTAGATGCTTTTGGACTGAGTGTATATTCAGATATATGATGAAAATATACGATTGAAAATTGGTTTCTCTTTATCAAATTCATCAAAATACAATGATAGATCGATAGATCGATAGCTGAATCGATTAAAGAGTGATAAATGTGATGAGTAAATAAGTGAAAACAGATTCATAAATGACAATAGATATTATTTGGTGCAAAAATGATTGCTGGTTTTTTTTTCAACATCAAATTTAAAGCTGTACACATCAGCTGAGAATCAAAGATATTAATCAAGATAAAAACTTTCATGATCAACACGTTTTTCAACTAAAAAAACAAGTCCAATTCTCCTTGAAGCATACAATTCTTGGGTCTTTGAATCGATGAATCCTTCGAAGGCATTCTGAACTGCTCCTTGGTTGTTGGAGACCCTCCCTTTCAGGAAATGATCATGTTGTCGAATCTAATGAAACAGTAGTGATTGCAGAGGTCCAGTGAGTAGGCAATGTGAAGTAGAGTTTTCTATGCTGGTTCAATCAATTTCTTCAAGTTCATTTTTGAGACGGGTGACATTTTCTTTTCAGGGTCATTTGCATATTATTTTGATTTTTCAATTCAATGAAAATGCCGATTGCTGAATGGCCAACGTTCTTCTGCACCCCACTTCGATTTGTTCTGCATGAGTCCTCATCAAAAATGGTCATCAATTGGATGCTGTCAATCACAGAAGGACGTCGACACATTCAAGGCTCTCGTCTCCACTTTAAAATTTTCGGAATGCATGTTAAGCTATATGTTTGTTGTCGGTGTCCTGGCTAAATACTAGATTGATATTGCAAACAGCGTCTGGCGCTTTATTCTTACAACAAAATGGTGCTTTTTTTAAATCTTCGATTAAGCAGCCTTAAAATAACGATTCTGCTTTCAACAAACTCGTGGATCCATCTGAACTGATTCAGTATTTACAGAAAGAAGTTTTATAAATGTGGCAAAGACGTGGATGATACCAAACCTTTGGTACCAGAGATCAAACACACAATAAAGCAAACTAGCCATGTGACAATACCAATTCCTTTTTATATAAAGCATTTTTTGATTAACAATATTTTCATGGTTTTTACTTTATTTCCAATTCGAATTCCTTCTTTTTAATTTCAGTGAAGAGAATCTTTGGCAATATATTCCTTATCTTTTAGAAAGCATTGTCAACGTATCTCCTGTCGCCGGAAAAATTCGTCAAGATATATAATGGCATCAACAGAATCAATTTTAGTAGTCCTGTCGCAAAGAAGTTCCATGAAACCTGCATGGGTTATGGTAAATCGAAACAGCCCCTAAACCTATCGATATGTCAACATTTTCTATGATTCTTTCTTTTCTACATGAAATCATATGAACTTTGTGTTTTAGGGATTGAGAGAAAACTATTCGATTTTTTTTTCTTTTGTAGTTTTTCATTTAATTTATTGTACGTGTGTTCTGTGGAATTTATTGTACGTCATTTATATGAAATCTATTGTACGTGATTATGCAAAATGTACAGTAAGTTGGTGAAAAAATCGTTCGGTTGGAACAGAATGCAAATGAAAAGATGGAGATGACTATTTTTTCTGTTGCACCAGAGTCATTTCGTAAGGGATCTTTCAGTGTATCTCCAGATTGCTCGCAACGAACTTAACATTTCTCTTATTTGCCGAAGGAAGTTCGATAAATGCAAAAAACGATCACCAATCATGTGAGTACAAAGAGCGATGGGATAGGTTTTTTACGGGTGAGATTCCTTGGATACTCGTTAGCGTCAACAAGTTTTTTATTCCATGTTGTGTTTTTACGTGTTCATCCGATGGTTCCAAAGGGCAAACGACCAAACTCATTCACTGGACAAAAGTCAACCATCGGGTATAACGAAATTTTGGCCTTACCAACAACCTCTTACACTCTGATTGGTTTAATACATACATACATATATATATATATATATATATATATATATATATATATATATATATATATATATATATATATTCAAATTTACAATGGATTTAATGTTCGATTCACAGTGTGATTTGATTTGTTTTAGAAGTAGAAGGGTTGGGGAAGGCTTTTGACCAGTAGAACACTCAAAAGAGCTGCTACTGCTGGTGGTGAAAATAAAACATATATTTATGTATCTTGTTAAAATTTTTGAGGGTTGAGTCATCTATACATGAAGAGTACATATACATGTGTGTGTGAAAAGACTTGACGATTTGGAAAAGAAAAGCCTTGAAGCTGATTAGTACATCTCAAATTCCTTATTGTTAGCTCACACTCAGGCTTAGTAATGATAGTAAGTTTAAGCAAAGTGCAGTAATAATGTGGTATAGAGGAATTGTTACTGATGATTAAACTATGCAAAATAATGACGCCACCAACAACAGAAACCCACCACAACTACACCGCAACTAGGCCCTGTCCGATGCAAACTCATCACTAGCCCCCACACTGCTCTGCAAATAGGCTTTGTTTGATGTAAACTTACCATCATTTTCCAACACTCAATGAGATGCACTGATGTGTTTCAGGTCTTTTCCTTTCCAAAATGTCAACTTTCTCCACATCATCTTATCGAGTCTATATCCATTTTTTTCTAACACACATGCAAACACACACACACACACACACACACACACATATATATATGTGTGTGTGTGTGTGTGTGTGTGTGTGTGTGTGTGTGTGTGTATACACATTGTCACAATTATATTTGATTCAAAATACACTAAAAATGCCAGTATATATTTGTTAACGCACTCTGAAATATCTTATCTCTCCCAAAGGTAATTTTGTGCACAAAATTACCTCTTTAGCAATATTCATCGATTTGGGACATATATTATTCCGTTTGTGATTTCACAACTAAGAAAGAAAAACTCAATAAAGGAAATAGTGAAGATGTAATAATATTAATTCAATAAAAAGCTAACACAAAGTCATAGATATCATAACAATACATTCACAGATCATTATTTATTTTCATTCAGTCTTCAAGAGACTCAAATGAGGGTGAAATGAATGGCGTGGGGATAGGAATGGAATAAGCAAGTCATTCTTTCATACATTCTTTGTCATTCTTTGCCAGACCTGCAAGAAAGTTCAGATGGTAGGGAAAAGGTGTCTTTTGTCCCTGTTATTGAGTGTAGAGATAGGTCTGTCCTATGAGAAGATTGACAGGAACTTCAATGGAAGCTTTTTACATGATTTCCAGTAGCTTATCTTCGGACCAAAGCCAATCCCAATAATATTCCAGAGAAGTTATGACCTATGAGTGTATATTCTTAGGTCATGTTACTGTTCGGTTATCAAGTGATTCAATAAACAAAGGGATAAAAAATGAGTTGAATGATTTGGGTCATAAATAGAAAACAATGAGATGTGTTGGGTTCGGGAAAAGAAAGGATCGTAGTAGGTCTAAATGTATGGGTAGAACAGGATTAGGTTTATTGCTGGGAGGATCAAGAGTGAAAGGTTTTGATTACTGCTAGAAGCAGCAATGACAGGCTAACGTTTGAACTTAACATTCAGTACCAGCTTAATTTCTCTCTTGTCATTGATTGCAAAGCCAAGATTAAGAAGAGCAATCTGGTAATGCTTTGGGAAAATTGAACGAAACGCTTTTTCCAAGTTTGGTTTATTACTTCTGTCCTCTGATTTTGATTGATCCTTTGGATTTGAAGTTACAACTCTATTTCTGACAATTCATCCTTCTTTATGCGTTACATCTTTCATCAGCAAAGCCATTGCACTCCTGTTCCAATCAGCCAAAGATTGGAACCATTACTGGATGAAAGAAGACAAATGTGTTTAGTCTTTCGACTATCAAACTATTGAAATGTTATGGAGTATCTGAGTTCCAATAAATATTGAATTTCATTTTTCGGTATTGAAATTTATTTTCAAATATTGAATTTCTTCTTTTCGTATGATAACTTTGAAAAAATACGACGTGAGTGTTTGTATATTCATTCATGTATATGTGTTTGAGTGTCTTGGTATAATCCTTCTACACGCTAAGAGATGTTGGGGACATTTTATTGGGGTAAGTAGAATATTTTTCAATAATTGGCCCCGAACTTACAGAATATTTCAGATCATATAAAGATCAGGACGATGATTTTGACGCAGTGTTGTCTCCATTAAAAAGATATCAAGGCTGTGTTGTGTTTTCTAAAAAAGAAGCTCAAGGGGACAGGGGGAAAAGAATAAAGAGAAGATACGAGACACTGAGGCACGTGGAAGTGAGAGGGACAGAAACTAATAATAAAACACAGAGAAACAAGGAGGAAAGAAGTAAGGGATATGAAAATACCAATATAGAAATGAGAAAGATAGGCATTAAGTTTTTGGGTGAGAGGGATAAAAGAAAGACAAGAAGTAAATAAAAAGAGAAAGGGTAGTTAAACATGCATAAAAAGTGGATTTGAAATGTGGATAGGAGCGAAGTTGACAATTGGAAATTAGGCAGCAGGAATGGTCTCAGTTCCGTCTCAGCCTGTGCCAAGCACTGGCACACGCGCCGTGGACAGTCAATTGGAGTATGTCTCAAATCGTGAAAAAGAGTCAAACATATTTTCCCTGTTTCTCTTTCTCATTCAAACTCGTTTATGATGCTATAACAATGCAGCGATCAAAAGCGATGTTCATCTTTTGATCCAGATTTGCCATTTCAGAAGTAATAAAAGCAAAATACTTTTTCGCTATACCTTGGGAAATGACTTTGTCCTTCTGGTGGGCACCCGAAGTATTTATTTGTCCAATGCCAACACGATAGTTCACCACTATGAAACTCATTTTGAATGGCATACAAAAGTCATATGCACTACATTGCCTAATGATACGCATAATCATGTCGAAAGAATCACAAAGGTTTTGTAGACTGAAATAATGTGGAGGATTGCACAGACAACAGTAATATGTTGAAACTGAAGGACATCTGTAGGGACGGAGACATCTCATTTAACTTGAAAATAAGACTGATTCACATCCAGGCCAACTCAGGCCATCTTACCGGCCAAAGAGAGAAAATGCTTTCGAAATATCCATAACATCCCCTACAAAGACACAAACAAGAAATTTAGAAAATAGAATTAGCCGAATCATCAGGTGCTATAAGGACCGCATAACCTCGATAAAGAGACTTACATTTAAGTAATATGGGCAAATCTGATGGCTTGCAAAGACAACTCTGCATGGTACAGCTCAAGGAAGGAAAAGGAGAGGCAGGCAAAGATAGGGGGGCAACATTCCAAAATGGACGAACATGAAGTTGAGCAATGCCCTTAGAGAATCTCAGAACAGAGACGAATGAAGATAGATGTTTGCCATGCCAATTATAGAGCCTCCATTTCCAGACAAAGAAATCAAATGGATAAAACCAAAATAGATGAAAATGAATGTAGGGAATCACAAGAAGACAGGTCTGGACAGTGGCATGGTTGACAGACATGGGATATTGAATGTTTTGCCAAATATTACCCCATAGAATACGTGAAGAATGGGCAGCTTGGTCATTGAGAATGAGATGATCACACAGTTCACAGGCCAACTGACCACAATACAAGAGTTGCAGAGATCAACTCCAGTTGGAATAAAAGGAGGCGTGAAACTTGACCTGGCATCAGCCAGACTTGTTTTTAGTCTCGAAATAAACAAGAAAATCTAAAAAAGATATGCAAACTAAAACAAAATCATCAGGGATTTGCCTGACCGTTATCTATAACCAGCCACCAGTCCCGTCAAGACGGGTCGTTGCTGAAAGTGCCAAGTGTTAGAGTGACACGGACATATTTTCTAAATATGAAATGGAAAATAGGAAAACAAATAATGAAAACAGTCAAATAATAAAAACAGCTTTTTATTCCTATATATTCAATTTTCTGAGTGTAAATAATCAAATAAATAAGTAAAGTAAAAAAAACCCTGGGGTGACAAGCAACCTGGAGTCAGCCCTTCCTTTATCAAACAGAACTCTCTAATTATTATCTAGATATCCCATGTTCTATTTTCATAGTGAATCAAAGGTCAATAAGTGTTAATCCAAAGTTAAATTGATATGAACAAACAGAGAGCATCATATGTGCAACTTAAAGTGTCATGAGCCAAAAAAGGCTTGCAAACGTATATTACCCTAACCTTGATGTAGAATAGGGAATAATAAGAATGACAATCTTAACCTAACTTGAAGTTGTAAATTCTTCAGTATCTTCTCTCGCGATGCGTTTCAACAAAGCGATGTATGGAAATGAAAATTCCCTACCGACTGAACCAAATAAGGAATTTTACTCATGTACGGAAGTTCATGTTAAAATGCAAATTATTTTATTCCATTCTAAAAATTAAAACAGTCACACTAAACAAATATTCTTATATATACATATATTTCTTATTTAATAGAGAAGTTTCGATGATCACCTTCAGTCAGATTTAAAGTTGGAGTCGATTTTCAACCGACAGCAGACACACGTCCGTCTGATTTCTTTGAAAAATTTTTGAATACCAAAAGTGAGCGTTATTTTATTTGGCATGACTCTTTCCGTCTTGGCCTTTTCAGTTTATTTGCCTGGACGCTTAGTATGGAGGAACTAGTATGTGAAAGTTCCACTCACCCTGATTCAAAGCTACTAAGAGCTTCCATAGGAAAAGAAGTGCTGCAAGGGTTACCCACTCGACTTGTTCAGCACCTGGTATTCCCAGACGGTCACCCATCAAGGCTTGACCTTACCTGACTTCGGTGCTCGTACGAGAACCGGTGTATCCAACGCAATTTAGCTGTAACTTTATATAAGACAGTGACATGTTGTGCAACCCAGAGTCAAAAGCCAAAATAGGCTTGCAAAGGTGTATGACCCCATATTTAGTTTGATCTTAAAAGCGTATTACAGGTGGCTTTTAACCTTGATGTAGGATGTGGAATGCGCTGTGAAATTTGGATTTTACAGAATAGGGTTGAGGAAAAAAAAGCTAAAATATGATTTTTCATTTGCTTGTTCCATCTTATGGAATTTTTCAAAACCAAAAGACAAAGTTATCGGTGAAAAAATTGCGCATACTTTTAGAATAGTGAACTTGAAAGAATGTATGTAATTAACTTTTATATGCTGAAGCCGGGAGCAACACCAAAAAATGTTCTGTAAACAGAAAAGGGGAAATTCCGGTATGTAAAGACGTTCATTACAGAAAAACGTACAAGTAAACGTACACATGATTTTCAAAGATTGTTTGCATACATACATACTTGAGTATTCATTGAAAAAAAAAACTCATCTACACACCACACATATCTACATACGCACACACTCAAACATATATACGCATAAGCGTAGATTCTCTATATTTTGTTACTTTATCACCCAATCTATTCATCTTTTTCAATTTATTAATCCACCTGTCTATATATCTATTTATATGTGTGCGTGTATGTGTGTGTATTTATACATGTGTACGTAATGTATACTTGGGCAGCAGTTTTTCATTAATGCATGTTTGATTAAAGGTGATAGACAGCGGTTTTTTTTTCATTATCTAACTGATATTTTTCACGTAAATCGAACTTATAACTGAATCGAATGAATTCGAATACTATCAAGAATACTTTCAACGTGACCATGATGAAAATCAGGGTAACCTAAGGATGTTTTTAGGAACCATTTACCAAAAGTATCAACATCTATATCAGCATAAGATACTGCAGGAGCTGCAGGGCTGAAAATTTAACCATTTTCTCTTTATAATGTCTGGAAAAAAACCAGTTTTTGAGTGTTTCTTTTCAGATCACATCAAATAAGTCTAAGGGGGTGGGGGCAATTTAAAGTTCATGTTGATTTGGTCTCTTACTTTGCGCCCCGTAGTGCTCAAGTTTTTAATTTCGAAAATTCATCACCGAACGAAATGCAAGGGTAGTGACCCTTCACTGACTACCCCCTTTTAAAATGTTTCACTTGATCACCCCCACCATGGTGAGCTGCCAAAATACATTGTTCACGTGATAATTTCTATTGAATGACTAACCGGAGCTGTTTTTGATTTCTTTTAAACTAAGTGTTTGTTTTCTGTATGTAACCATAAGGTCATGCAGTTGGCGCATACAAGCATCACCCCACTGAACTAAATACATCTATCAGTTGTTAATTTTCATTCTTGAATCCCAGTTTCCAAACTGAAAAGATCCTTTTTTGTATCAGGCTTCTAGCTAACTAGCTAGCTAGATAAATAGATAGATACTAACAAAGTAAAACTCATGGACCAACTGACACACACTGATACCTCAATATAGAAAATGTTATTTTAAGAAAACTCGGTCAGATGTGAAGCATTTAGGCCTGCAAATTAAAAAAGTAATCAGATTATTTTTTTTTCTTTGCATCGATATTTTGCCAATGATGAAATGTCCCCAGACAATAAATTCAGCATTGCACATTTCATCAAATCTGTTTGGGATTAGCATAACGCTATTCTCCAAGATCTCTGCAAATTAATTCCTATCATCTACGTATATAAAACACAACGTGTATCCATATATTTCATATTTGCCGGTAAATTAATAAATAGTTATGGGAGATTTTTACCAGATTTTGTCACGGTATAGTCTGGGATCTGTAACCTGGTTGTTCAGTTTTTAGTGACAATAATGGCGTTTAGCTGAGGTATTCACTCTCTGAATGCTTTTTAGTCTTCTACGTAATAAAACGCACATGCCTCATACCCTTTAATTGCATGGCAAAAGGAAAATTCTTTTTGAATAAAGCCAAGATTCGAAGTGAGAGGAGACATATTTTTTAAGCAAAGAAAATACAAGCTCAAATCAAAACGTTTTTTAAGCCTTAATAAAAGATATTTTTTTTTAAATTCTAGGACAACCTGTCTCACCATAGAGCAAAATTTTTACCTTTGTCCAATTTTTTTGATAACAACAGAGGAGAAGAATGAAAGATACCGAATTCAACGCAGTAGATTTTTGTCTTTTTTCTTCGATTCTGTCTTGAAGAACATGGCCGTCAAAGAAGTATGGTGATAGAAGAATCTCCTGAAAAGAGCTTTTCAGAAAAAAGAACGAAGTAGAATAATAGCAACGAAGATTGCACAGTTCTACGCTTCTTAAAATGCTATAAAGACAGATGACACACACACATTGAACGGAAAAGGTCCTTTTGTAGGACAAATTGAAAAGCATGAGTGATGTCAATCTGTAGTCAGAACGTGGATTGCCTGCCGAACGCTTTTCAGAAAAGATCTTAACACACGGAGAGAAAAAATGGCGTTCTTTTTCCTTGATTCTTGTCTTTCGCGTCCCATTGTCGATTCACTTGTTTTGTTTTTTCATTCTTCTCTTTCTCTTATTACTTCTTTCGTCAAGTTTTCATTCGTTTATTTATCTATTCTCCGTATTTCCTTCCGATCTTCATATCTCCTCTTTCTTTTCGCATTTTCATTCCATTTCTTTTTATCTCCGTCAATATAAGAAACTGTCAACAAAGGCTGTCACCATATCTATAAACGTAGGTTTCTCTAGTTATCAAGTCGGCATGTCTGTCAGTCTGATTGGCCCAGTATGTATGCATGTATGTATGTATGTATGTATGTACGTATGTACGTATGTACGTACGTAGGGTATGTATCACTCGTGCCGGTCGAACTAATGAAGCTAGAGAGCTGAAAGTATCTTTATTTACTCATTATGTCCAAAAAAAGTATTTGTATTTTTGTTTAATTACCAAATTGCTATTAGTGTGAGGGGTTCATGTTGAAATATAGGTTAAAGCTAAATTGATCACACGATTTTCCATTATTTTAATTGATCATACCTAACGCAACATGCTGCCAAAAGACGTTGGTCATGTTGTGGTTCTTATTGTGTGACTAACCAGACTCTTTAGTCATCGTTTGTATTGACTTTATACCTATTTTCACATGTTATCATTTTTCCCTTGTTTCATTATTCCATCTTTTTTTTCTTTTTCTCTCTTCCTTTATATCTTTTTTCCTATTTTGTTAATTTTTTCTCCCGTTGTGTCTTGATTTTTTACCTTCTGTTGTCACTTGTTGTTTTCCTTCCCTTCCTTCTTTTTTTCCTTCCATTCATTCATTTATGCATTTGCTGTATTTCCTTCCAATCTTTCCCTTTTCATCCCTTCCTTCTTTTTTAAGTATTTTCTTCAAACTATTTCTCTTTGTGTCTTAAACTAATATCTATTTTATTCTATTTCCTATGGTCTGTCCCCTTCATTCCATTTTTTCTTATTCTATTTTTCCCCTGTTTTTATATTTTCTCAATTTTTTTTTTCTTTTAGCGATTTATTGTTGATTCACTTGTTATATTTTCCATCTCTTAATTCTTCTCGCTTTTTTCCACTTGTTAATTTTTCAGGCATTCGTTGTATTTCCCCCAGATCTACATATATTTCTTCCTTCTTGCGTTTTTCGAAATTTTATTGTTTTCATTTTCTATTTTTCTCAGATATATTTTTGTTTTCTTCCCTACATATTGATATCATATGTATTCCATATTGTTTATATTCATTCGTTTTCCTTGTTTTTATTCCACCTTCCTTTCTTTCTTCCTTTCTTTCTTCCTTTCTTTCTTCTTCTACTGTTGTGTCTTTTTAAAGAGCGCCAACAAAAACTGACAACATAGTCAATGCACGTTTCTTCAGTGATTCTGACTGGCTGACTTGTTGTCTCTATATGTATGCATCTAGCGTACAGGCCATGCCAGTTGAGATAGAGGGTTGACTACCTGAAAAATCGACTCTTTATTATGTCTACAAAAATGTTTCCTTCTATTCTCTGACAAATTCTTCAAAATGAGTTCTAGGTGGGCCAATTCACAGTGTAGGTTTATGCTGAATAGGACTCTTAGTTTGTGTCTGCTTGGGGCTTTGTTCAATTTGTACGTTTTAGTGATCCGACAAAGGGCAAAAGAAATAACTCTATTGATCACCCTCAACAAAGCATGCTGCCAAAAGATATTTTCTTTTGAGTGACAAACCTGGCCTGTTTCTTCAACTTTTTCTCTATGTCTTTTTGAAGATTTTTTTCTGTCCCTTCGTTATGTCTCAATTTTTCTGTTCCCTTCTTTTATTCTTTCTTTCTTTATAATCTCTTTTCATTTTTCTTTTTCTTTGTTTCCTTTCTTTCTTATCTTTCTATTCTTATTATTCGTTTGTTCATTCTTTCTTTCATTCTTTCCCTTTTATCTTCCCTTTTCCTTCCTTCATTCTTTTGTGTTTTTCCTTTCTTTCTTTCTTTCTGAATGTAATGTTATCGTTCCGTAATTCTTCATATAATCCTTTTTTAATTCAAATTCTCCCTTTTTTTCTTCTCATAGATAGTTTTTGTCAAACTTGTTTCCTTTCTAGAGACCATGAAACCAAACTGTCGACATAAGTTTCTTCAGTTTTTAAGTGATTCTAGTCGGTGTTTCTCTCTTTTCATCGTTCTCTGTCCATAATTTTACTTTTTTATTCCTTTTTTCTCTCTTCACTTCTTTCTTTCCTTTCCTTTTTTTTTTAATCCTTCGAATTTCTCTAAATCCTGTATTTCCTTTTTTCTTTCTGTCTTTTACTCTTCCTGTCTATTTCCCTCTGTATACCCCCTAAAAAAACAATGGTATTGTTCCTGCAATTCCTTTTATATTCCTTTTTTTCTAATTGATATTTTTTTCCATTTTTTCCATCTTGAAAATTATGAATCGTATGAGAACTGGTCTGGTTTGTGACGCAGTATAAACTGTCACTCGAGTAACATTTTCTGGTAGCATGCATTGTTGGGGATGATCAATCAAAATTTTTTTTTAAAAAGCTGATCAGTGAATAAATTATTTCTGTCACTTTCTGTTGGTCAGTAATCACTAAAAAGACTGAAGATTCAAAAATCAACGGTGAATTCCATCAGACATAAACTGAGGTCCAAACTTGAATTTATAGCCCTCTAGCTCAATTGGGATCGGCCTGTGCGTAGGACTCATAGATAGATAGATAGATAGATAGATAGATTCATAAAATCATTCGAAATCGAAAGAAACTTATGTCGACAGTTTTGGATAACTGTTTCTAATTGCCCTCCTTTCATATATCGGATTTTTTTATCCTTCTTTATTCAATCATTCTTCCATACTTTCTTTTTTATTCTTTACTTTCATTTCTTCAAGCTCGTGACTCAGTTCTTTTGATGCTAATCAGGTGAGACTTTCCGCTAACCTGCTTACCCCTCCTCTACCATATGCACCCGAAGTATCGGTAATTTTTTCCCGCTACAATGTCAATAGAAAGTGCATTCATTGAAGATCAAAATAGCAAAAAGCTTTGAATCCACTAACAAATGAATCGACCAAAAAGGTTGTGCTAATAGCTACGGAGATCAGGATATCAGGCCGAATAATTCGATAGGAAACGACCGAATTGCAGACATGATCTAAAACTTAAGACTGACTGCTTGGCCTTGTGGTATTGTATATATTATTTTACAGTCGAGTCAATATTTTGTTTCAGTATAAGCAAATTCTTGTGCACGATTCTCGATCTAGAATTGTATGTGTCTCTGAAATTCTGCTTAGAATAGAGTTAGCTACTGGAAAGAACCAATCTTTAAAAAAATGTAACATTAAATTAGATTACTAGCTATTATTTGGTAGCACCGAATAGGACCATGTTCGCCGATTCGTTTTAATTTTTTCATCAGTGATTGTGGCAAAAATACTAAAAAATCCAAATTCTCCTGAGATTAAACTGAAAGATAATCGAAAAGTATACAACAGATATTTTGAAAATAGGGAAAAGCATACGTGACTTATGTACGCATATGCAGCCAATTAGGGGCCTACTGGAACCATTTTAGAGTCAAAAGTTTAAAAAAAACAGTGGTTAAATAGAAAATTGAGAATTTTAGATTAATAGGTTTTTTTTGTTGTTTTTGTTTTGTTTTTTTTTTTTGCATTTTCATACTTACCAAGAATCAGCAGCAGCAGGGTTTCTAGGTTTTGAAGAGTTACCCTTCTTCCTATGAAATTATACAGTCGAACAAGTGAGAACCCCGGCATCATAATGCGCACACCCTCACTCACACACTCGCTCACTCACTCAATGTCTCTCAATTAATCAAGCGTTTATTCGTTTCAATACATTGTTTATTAAGTTAAACATAAAGAAAGATCGATTTGATTCTAATCTGCTACAATACGAAGCAGCTTTTTGCTTGGTTTCTATTTCTTCAAACAATTAGATAATTATCGGCGAAAAATATAAATGAAAATAGCAGTGAGTCAGTCGAAATGAACAACGTAGCCCTGAGAGATCGTCATTGGTTTTGCTCCTTTTCTGATAATCACTATTCAGGCAACACAATTTTGAATTCATTCCGGTTTTACGAAAGGTCAGTCGTGTTCAAAAAGTCCATAGAGAGTTTTGCCTGTAACAAAAAATCTCGCATGAGTACATTATAATAAACAAATCCGTAATTACTTCTGTGTTATTTATGATAGAAGTAACTAACAGGATAGGCAACAATGGATGAACCAATATTTGGTGGGGCAATTCTCTCTGCTAGTATGCCTTATTTTTGCGGAGAGAATCGTCGGTTGGATTGTTGGATTTTCTATTGTTTTCCATTCTGTTGAGAACTTATTTGCTAGGAAGAAATTAAGTATCTCCCGAGTAAGAGAAAACGAGTAAAAAAATATGTTCCAGCGATGTATCACAAGAGAAGAAAATTTTAAAATTCATTGGACGAGAATCACCGTGCCAAAATGTCTCCTCCCTTCTGTAACTACGTACACTTTATTCCTTCGCCTTCCTGCTCTCCTGGCAAAATATTTTCGTTTCTTTCTTTCCCATTCTGAATAACCCTCATGGTGTATGCTAGTAAAAACTGACTCTTAACTGGGGATTGCTTAATATATATTGACCCATTTTTTTACAGTGTCCAGTCGAATTCGCTTATGACCAAATTCCCTATTCTCAACTACCAGAAAACACTTTTAAAAATTATCATTCAGCGTTATAACACAGGATTTTTTTTAATTGGCCGTCAAAAGGTGCCAGTTCCAGCTAAAGGTATTCATATCACATGAAACTTTGAGACTTCGAATATACTATGCCGCTAGGCAGCTCAAATTTCACCAGGCAGACAAATACGCAAAAAGTTAGCATATTATATTCTGATATATATTTGAACAAATGAAAACTGCTGAATAGAATGTAAAAACTGATGATGTATTCATCACGCCAATTATAACATCAAGCCAAGTCCTATTGAGCGTTTGTTCAGTTTGCAGTGCACGAAGATCTGCCTCTCGCCAGCCAATTAGTCGCATTGAAAAAAAAAAAGGAAAAACTATAGTTCAAATTACTCTAAGCGTCGTTAATTGGACCTAATGATAATCCTTGGTCTTGCAAATGAAAAATATGGTAGTTAAACACAGAATATTGAGACTCAAAAAAGTTATGGATAAGTATACAACGTTCCAACAAGATATTAACACAATGTAGTTAAAAGCCATTAATTTGTTCTTTATCAAACTCCAAGCCTTTCGAAAATTTTCAGATGTGCCTCAGAGAGAAATTAGGAGATGCTGGCATGTCGGATGCAGTGTTTCCGTCGTAGCTGTACAAATTGAAGGTGAGAAGGATGCTGAATTAGAATTACAAGTCGCTTCCCTTCTCTAAATTTCAAATCTGTTCATAGGAAAACGCAAAATTCAAATACCTGGGCACTGATGGATGGTACATTCAAATGCTGAAGCATAGAAAGAAGCTGAATTCCAACACTTGGACACTGAAAGATGCTAAGTTCCGATATCCACGGACTGGAGGACTCTGAATTCCAACAGCCACATACTGGAAGATAGTAAATTTCGACGCCTGGGCACTGGAAAACAGAATACTCCCGGAAAGGTAACATACCACGAAGAGCTGATGCTTTAACAAACTTTTAAGGAAAGTGTTTACAGCATTTCCAGTCAATTTTTAATACCAGAAACCTCAACTATGTAAAATAAAACAAGCAGTTATCAACAACTAAATTGAAAAAAAGAAAAAACAAAATATATATAAATAGAAAGAGAGGTAGGGTCCTCACCCAGAATAATAAACTCACTCACAATGACGCCCTGAATATGGATCTTAAATACATCAAATGATCCACGTGAAAAAGCCCAAACAGGGCAGAAACATAAACGTGTTTGTGTAACAAATTTTTTTTTCCGTCATATTTAGAGCTGTATCATAACATAACTAAGTGTTTAATGCTGAATGTGTTGAGCACTTTACGAAATGAACGAATCACAAATCGAATATTTCACAATATCAGATTGTATTCCTGATTTGTATATATATATATATATATATATATATATATATATATATATATATATATATATATATATATATATATATATATATTAGTTAAGAATGCTACCAGAAGACTTTGGTCACATGACGTTTTCTATTGGCTGACCAAACCAGTTTTTCTCCTTGATTTAATCTTCTTATTCCCAAACTCGTAATGTTACTTTTAGTGCTAATTAGGTAAGACTTTTCGCTAACCTGTTTACCCCAGCTTTACCATATTCACCATATATCGCTGAAAGAAGATTTTTTTTGTTACAATGTCAACAGAAAGTGCATTTATTGAAGATCGAAATTCTGAGAAGCTTTGAAGTACTAATCCAAGAAGAAGTGAATTTAGTCACGCTAATAGCAGCGAGGATATTGGACTGAAAAATTCAATAAACAATGACGTTGCTTCTGATTTGCAGACAAGATCTATAAATTGGGATTTGTCTTCAACATATTTTAATTTTCTTAGAATGGGTTGGTGTTTGAGCTATTTTCATTGACTGCTTTTCATTGTGGAACATTCAGTGGCTTGAAGCTTGTAATTGGATTTGATAATTCATATTTAATCCTCGTCGTTCTGAGAATTTACTTAGGGTGGTTGTATACAGCACTTTTCCTTCAGATGTGTTCATTTTTTCAACTCGTACTGACAATTTAAATAGGTTTGATTTGCTTTCTCAGGCAGTATCTTCATATTCTCGCATATATGCAGGTAATTATGGAAAACTAAATATGTTTTGATATTCTAAGAGGAGTTCGGCTGAAGAATGTCTTAAAGGTAAAATCACATTCGACTCATCGTGAAGGTGTTTCAGTAAACTTTTTTTTTCAATTGATTATAAGAGATATAATCTATTTTTTGTGGGAAAGTACCTAGAGTACTCTATTTGATACATAATTAATTTTAACCCGTCAATTTGAAAATTCATTATTCATATACTGAGCAAATCCTATCAAATTTCTTAAAGAATTACACATTAACGGACGATTCGGATACATGCAGTTTCAAATGAAGACGTTTTCTTAATCTTCTTTACATTGTGGTATTTACAGAGAGTTATCAACAATTTTATAAATTGCTTAATTTCCCTGTGAAAATAACGACTGATTCATCTTATCTCATCTCCATTCCCCAGATATTTATCTAAAATCTAGAAAATATTTCACATATTCATTATATTACTATTATCATTATTTGTCTTATTTACTTGGGCTAAATCAAATATCATTTAAAATCATCTGAGTAGCAGATTCTGAAACCTCTAAGGAGCAAAGGATATGACTAAATAACACATATAAATTGGCTAAAATGACCCAGGAAGGTAACTAAGACTTCGGTGTATCAGTCTGTGGCGTTAGTCAGTGTTAGGTATGCTGTGCATCTTACAAAACATCTGATGAGCTAAATATATTCTCTAAAGGTGACACCGTGACTTTCTATTGGACACGCACATTGTGTGTTGCTGTCTTTTCTCTGAATTTGTAGAGAATGCAACACGAAAACGCTGATGTCAAGAGGCTATGCTTGAGTGGACACACATAACAGGACACGCTGCACAGAAAAATAACCACCATGCTTCTAGTCTTTCGATTCCTGAGTTCTACGACTCTACTTGTAATATCATCAGGCAAATAAGATTTCTGCAGATTTTGACAATGCATTAGAGAAAAATCATCCAACCCAGTATTCTCTACATAGAGTGAATTTGTTGACTGACATCTGTTTTTCCTTTCTTCCTACAGGCAAAATCGCTCTTTGAATCACCGCTATAACAACAAGGCTATTATCGGATTCAGGTTTTTATTTATGCGGTAAAACTTTGCTTGGTCCTAACGGTTTATAGCAAAAGTGGAAAATTAGCAAATACCATGCTCAATAAGTAAGGAAAATAGAGTATTTGTTTTGTTTGTTTCATAATTCTATCGTTTTCGTGGAGCAGGAAAAAGGCAATAGAAGTAATTCATTGGTTGATCACCTTTTTATCCAGTTTTTTTCCTAATTTTCTCTTCATTTCATAACTGTGATACTTTACCTCACTGTCGAACAGTGAACTGTTGATCGTTGGTCCACACTGATTGTACATATATATTTCTCCCCAAGCTAAAACAAACTATTTACATAAACATGAATGATATGTTTGTAAATTGGGATATAATACCTGATCAACAACCATAGTAAAAATGTAGAAGTCAGTTGGTGTGTCATAAATCCCACGGACTGGGTGGTTTGTGGTGAATCATGATTTTTATGGAGTGCTACTTTCTCCATCTTTCTGACTTACCTGCGTGCTAGGTGCAAGCAAACTGACTATTGACTGGATTCGCTAAAATTGTTGACGTTTCCTTTACATTGTGCTGTCAAGTAATTAGGATAGAATTTCTCATTTTAGTCAACGAGAAAACACTTGGGAACAATTAATATTCCGATATTCAATCACTCACCTTTTTTGATGGCTCTCGAAAAGCGCGAAAATCAGCTCGAAGTAATCGTTCCAGTTAAGAGTTTCGGCCACTTGATGTTATATTTTGCTCGGCACCTCAAAAGTCGCCAGACAAACACACGCGCAAAACATTTCACACGCCAAAAGTCATTCGAAATATATCTTATGATAAGTCTGTCTGTCTGCATGTATGTATTACCACAAATAACTACTTTATATCAATCCATAAAATTTTCCTTGCACAGATTTTATCCCCGGGAAGTGTGCTTAGTGAATGAGTATTTCACCCTCTGCCTATCAATATGCTTTACAGGGTTTCAATCCAGGGAGCATTATTCGTCAATGATGAAAATACTTTTTGATGATGTAATAAAATATTATTTTCTATTCTTTTTTTCTAAAATCAATCCTCGGAGATGAAAATGTGACATAAATTGCTTTTTTTTTATTTCAAAAGAAGCAATAATTTTTGTTCAGCATATCCAATATCGTGATGTTCTTTGTTGCGTATGGAAACCTTGAATTGAGGTGTTTTGATTAGTACATTTTCGATGTGGTACTGTTCCCCAAGACACAAAATTTGGGGATCAGAGCTTATGTCAATCACGCTGAGAGAAATTTTATTTTTCCAATTTTAGAGGTCAAAATAAATAAGGAACTTTCATTTTCTCACGTTCAGGAGTCAAAATCTAGGAGAAAATTTAAAAGTTGAAATCGGAGAGGGGAATTTTTTTTCTCCTTTTTCTTCTTTCTTTCTTTCTCGAAAGTTTTTTTTTTTCCACGATCAAGTTTCAATATCGAAAGTTTTTTCCCCATTTGAGACCAGCGAATCTAAGGGCAACTTTCATTTTTTATCCTCTAGGAAAAATTTGAGGAGGGTGATCTTTTTCACAGGTGAGAAAATCGAGTGGTTATTTCTTTTCTTTCTTTTTTGGGGGGAGGGAGGGATAGAAATCAAAGTTATGTTTTTTTTTTTTGCTATTCGGGGTCAAACTCGAGTGAAAGTCTTTTCTCTCACTTTTTGAGGTTTAAATGGACAAACAATTATTTTTCTCTTTTGAATATCATCTTCTGTTTTTAACTTTGTCATGAAGTAGCTTTTTTATGCTAGATACCCCTTATTAGATTATCGTAACCCTTTTTCAAATTAGCCAAACATCCATTTTTACATTAGCCAAACATCTTTTTTCTACATCAGCCAGACATTTTTTTTTTTACATTTGCCGAGCATTGTCTTTTACGTGAGCACTTCACTTTTCCAACATCAGCCCCTTTCCTTTTTCTAACAGTGTCAAAAGTGGTGCGTCTTCACTTTCAAAAACCAAAAGAATTAGATACAATCTGCTTTCCATCTATCTATATTCCTTTTTTGGATAGCAATTGACTATTTCCGTTCAGGCAGATATTTAGTCTATTAGAATGTGAGAACTGACAATGCAATCGTGTCATATACAGGATGTCTAAGAAAAAGATATAGGTATGTTGTTTGCTAATAGATACACTGGCTCTTACTTGAGAGCTAATTAACAGCTTCCATCAGAATGAATATATGATTAATTCTCGGATTTTTTTTTTCGGAGAATACAATTAATTTTTAAGATCGGAACAGTCATCAGTAAACTAAATGTGTATACTTTTTTCGGAGATACCTGGTAAGTTACCACCCCTCACCCCAACCCAAAGGAAAACAAGCTACTGAGTTCCTACTTAGCTTGCTGTGATTGCAAGGATTTGCCCCTCGCCTGTTAAT